>JZLH01S0365306.1:27505-41085 GCA_001188425.1 Eucidaris tribuloides
CCGGCGTGAGGCGAGTCACAAAATAAAGGGAATTTTTTAAGATTACTAAAAAATAGAAGAGTTTTCAGCTAGGTGTTTTGCTGTAGACGTGAAGAACGTGGTGGGTAGTGTACTCAATGAGAAGTGATAAAATTTTCATTTGCCTTCATACCTTGAAGAAAAAAACAATCTCAAGATGTGTCACGCGAAGTCACGCGATACGTGTATGTCGCCGACAAGTCACAACAGAGTATAGATCAAAAATTGAGAAAGTAAGTGAGCTGATTTGCTTAATATCTGATTTTATTAAGGGTAAGGTTTTCCAGTCAATTTGATAAAAACATTTGATAATTTTTTCAAATGTTGTCCATATTTCCCAGAATGCCTATTTTCATTATGAAAACATCATAAATATATGTCAGACAAGGTTTAAGATCTGACCACCATTTTTTCACTGCCAAAACTGTTGTAAAATATATTAAGGGGGCTGAATTTTCCTTATTTTTATGCAGAATTTAATTAGCTACAAGTTTAGATATAATTTCATTTTACATGTAATAATTAATTGGAGAAAATATGGTAAAAATGTTACCCCTCCCCTTAAGTTTTGAGAAGTGGAAAAACAAGAGCCCCGGGCGGGCACGACGCTCACCTGAGGTCCGCAAACATCTCTATGGTACCCATAGAAAAACAGTCAGTTATACACAGAGTTTTGCCCTTGGGCTGATATCTTAGGCACCAACGTCAGCCAAATGAAACCAGTTGAAAAAACTTTGCCTCCCTGCCTGCTGATTTTGCCCAAGTTAAATTAAATTCTAAACAAGTCCGGTTTTTATAAAACAAGGCACACCCTAGTATCTTAAACTATTGACTTTGACCTACTTATGTGACCTTAGAGCCCCCAAATAACGATTGAGGTCCCTGCTTACGGCATCTACACCCAAGTTTGGATTACAAATGGGCCTCCTGTGGTGTGGTAGAAAGTTACAAGTTTGGGCCTTATGGGCCCTGACCCCATGGGCCCCGGGGGGGGGGCTGGTGTACCATTCAGGAAAACCTCTTTCCCCTCCCCCTGCAGGAATCATTCCACCAAGTTTGTCTAAATCCATTGATGTGAATGTGAATATCTATAGGCCTACTCCAAAACTTTTGCCCCCATTGGGGCAAACAGGCTACACCCTGGGGCATGTCGATGAGGAACATTAATTCAGCCAATATTAGGGTATCTACACACAAGTGGCTTAACTAAATATTTTGGATCTAGAGAAGATGGCAATACCAACCAGGAAGAAACTTGACTTCATTTGACTTTGACTACATATGCTGACTTTGACCCCCAAATAACTGAGGTCCCTTGTTTACACAATCTACCACCAAGTTTGGTTACAAATGGACTTGTGGTTAGGAAGTTAGCCTAGTTTGGGTCTTATGGGCCTGCCCATGGCCCCAGGGGGGCCTGGTGTACCAATTCCAGGAACCCTCTTTCCTCCCCCGAGGATCATTCCACCAAGTTTTGGTCCAATCACTGATGTGAATGTGAATTATTCCTATAGGGCCCTACCCCAAACTTTTGCCCCCTTGGGGGCCAAACAGGGCACCCTGGCATTGTCAATTGAGGACATCTAATTCAGCACATATAGAGGTATCTACACACAACAAAGTGGCCTTAAACAAAACTATTTCTGGAACTAGAGAAGAATATGTTTGAAAACTAGCCTATTTTGGCCCTTAGCGGCCCTGCCGCTGGGCCCCTGGGGGGCCAGGTGGACCAGTTGAGGACCAATTGATCCCTCCCGCCTAAGGATCATTCCTGCCAAGTTGTGGTTAAAATCAATCAATGCATTTGGTTTGGAAAGAAAGAAGCTTGAAATTGTGTAAAGTTTAGGCACCCGACGCCACGACGCACGACGCACGACGCCGACCGAAGACGCACGCGGACAAAAAGCGATCGCAATAACTCACTGAGCCTTTTGAGCCTCAGGTGAGCTAAAAAAAGGTGCATTTCGCCAAGAAATATATCTGGGAAAACCGTCAAGTTACAGGCCTGGGGAAAAAAAAAAAAATTTTATCAATGTGCCCCTTACTATTTCCCTTAAGTGTATTAGATTTCTGAATATCGTTGCCTTCATACTTTTTTTCAAATATATTTGACAATTTTTGACTTTTACTTGATTCTTGAACCCAAACGTAAGTACACACCTGTACATTCTATTTTATTTCTCATAATGTATTGAAATTATGGATGTATTTTCCTCTTCTAAATACCACCTGTTTTATGAATACATTTCTATTACCAAAAATGCATGATACAGCGGAACCCCGTTATAACGAGCTCGATTAAAAGCGACGGTACCGCTTAACGGGTGATTGTCTCGTCCGTTTTCATTTACTGTTGTTTCAATGGAAAGAAAGTTTGCCGTTTATAGGAGCTCGGTTATTGCGAGATTATCGCTTTACACGAGGTATTTTTCTCAACGCAATTAACATAGAAAAACATAAGAAATTCACCCGGCGTTAAAACGGGAAATGAAGTCGCTTGGTTCGTGACCAAATTCTAATTTTGGCAACGCCAAAAAATGGCATCGTTTCAGGAGCCGCATCGCACTTCAGCCTGGCCATGCACGCAGCCATGACATACATGAAGTCCCCTGATTATGTGCAAGTGTGTGTGTGTACCTATACACACACAACTTGCACAGTAGATGTAGGCCTCATTTCACTGTCACAACAAAGCCTGCCTCCCTCACAGTACTCGACGCAAAGTTACGAGCGTGAAGGTCGTTGCTTTATTTACAGGTCTAGTTCTTTATACTTTGGCATGAGTTATAAATGAAAATAATCAGCTTTCCATTTATGTTTGGTGCAGGAACAAGTAGGAAAAAGCAGTAAACAATGGTTTGATGTCTGAGGTCCCATACATGTTATATTTGTATGTTACATTATGTGTACGTTTACAACGAACACAGGTACCGGTTACAACGGGTAAAGTCGGGCAGTCCCGACAACCTCTTAAACGGGGTTTCCCTGTAGCATACATTAGTTGTCTGCTTGTCTGGCAAGCCTGCCAGCAGCGCTGTCAGGCCTGCTTAGAACAACCTTGGGTTACACAGAATAGTATGCATTAAAATTTGCATTTTCTTTATGGGACACTGTTTCTAAAGGACCATATGCCCTAGTCTGGCTTCCACACATTTAGATAATCCATCTTGAAAATTGATTAAGGAACACTGCTTCTTTTGTTTTAAACTGCTTTGAATAATACAAAAATCTTTGATTTAAGGCCACGTAAGTATCTTGTGGAGGGTAAAACAGTCAGAGATTGTGAGTGTACAATGGAGGTCAAAAAAGTTGCATTGTCTAGAACTGAGACTACATGTGCCAGTATAGCGTTACACTGCAGAAATACACACCAAAAAAAAAAATGTTGACAAATCTATAAAACGAAAGCATTATTTTGCATTTCTGACTTCAGATCAGCCCACAAATTTCAGATAGTCTAGAAAACATATTATTAGCTTTGAAAAAAAAAGGGTTCATAGTTGTGGTTATTTTGCCAGTCAAATGGTTGGTTAGAACCCTGTGAACCATGTATCCGCGAGTACAGAATGCGGTAATTTTTAAAAACTCCGAAAAACTGGAATTTCACACTCTTTCAAAAGGTATTCAAACAATTACATCATAGTATTCATATAAACATTATAATTTAAGTCTTAACGCTTAGACAGCTATTAAAATGAACCTGTGTCATGCGAGTCAACGCATTTGTGTCACTGCGAGTCACATTTTCTTTTGGGCCATTCTCGCAAACTATGGAAATTTGGCACAATGTAACTTTACGCATGAAATGAGCGAGAGGTGGTATTCAGTTTTTATGTTCAGCAAAAACTAACCTTAAATCACACTTGTAGTTTCATAGGAAAATCAATTGATTTAAAGTCTGTCAAAATTCCTCTTTTTATCACTGTCACGCGAGTCACTGTCAAAGAAAATTGCAATATATAAAAAATATTGATTAATTGACACAATCATTCAGAACTGAATCGTGTTATTGCAATCCTTTGATCAAAAACTGTTTATTTTTGAAATAAAGCAGTATTGATAACAGTTAGACATTCGAAACTTGAAATTTTGTTCAAATGTCACGCGAGTCACTATTGCGAAATGGCTGATATATGATTGCCACCCCGGATCCCTTCCGTGCTCTATACTTGATTTTGTTGTTGGAAAAACAATTTGAAGTGCGCAACCAAATTAAAGGTACTTTGATATGATAAGAACTGAAGAAGCATTTACTTTACGCAATAATGAATTACATAATGAAGAAGCATAATTTTGAAACATTTTTCTGATTTTATTTGTGATTTTTGAATTTGCATAAATTAGCATAATTAAATGAATCTCAAAAAATTTTGGCTACAAGTTTTGAAGCCCCCACTAGCCTATCATATAAAAAATCAGAGAAAATGTCAAGAAAATGAGGGAGCAGCAATTCGTGTCAATTTTGGAATAACATTCTGCATAAATTACATATTAATTAATGGAGCAACAGTTAAAAAATCTGTGGTAGAAGTTAGTGTACCAAGCTTAGCGTCTACCAGATATAATAGCAACTAAATCAAAATGTTGAGAAAAATGAGAGAAGCGATTTTTTGATTTGAATAAATTTGCTATAATTAATTAATTTTAACATTTGCATAATTGATTTAAATTTCAAAATTGGTGTAGAAGTCTTGAAGCCCCCACTCTAACCCTATCAAGATCAAACAAATCCAGAATGAAAATCGGTCAAGAAATGTGGTGGAGAAGCAGATAAAGTAGCCCCGAAAAAAAAACAATTTTAATTTCCTGCCCTGGTAATGGTACATGTATGTAGGTTTATGTGTAATGTACATAAATTACATGTATGTAAGAAATAAGTCAAAATACACTAATTTAGTTTAAGAAAATACATGCAGTACTCCTGCCAGTTTCGACTATTTTTTTTTTTTTGTTTCAGTGTTCAGCAACTTCAGTTCCAAAATTGGCATAAAAAAGAACACACGACTGCAAACATCCATTGTACACGTAGATTTGTAGACGGTAGAACCTGATCCTTATCCCAGGCAGCACCCTAGACCCTGCTGAAATGGAAACATGCCAATTTTACCCTTTCCAGGCCAGCAAGTCAGCAACTCCAACTTTACTGTTTTTCCTTGTGAGACTTTGATTGAAAACTGTACTGTCCAGGGATTTTTATTCAGCTGCATTTGAATTTCTTTAACTGTTTGGCTATTGCAAAGAAAGATTGTGCGGACACAAGGGACATCACAGTATTGTACATTTTACAGTGTGAACAGCGGATATTTGGTGTCTTGGACTTGGTGAGAGAAAAGTTGTACTGTTTGCTGTACCCTGAGTCATGCACACCTTGGCACAGAAGTCAACTTACAAGTTACAATATTGCTGGTCAGTACACGGAGGCTGTGAAAGTGGGAAGTTTGATTTTGTTTGTGTTTTGGGTGTTAAATTTCCAGTTTTCCATTTCATTTGCAGATGCAGAAGAAAAAGTTGGTGCAAGGTGTTTGTGTTTGTACATGTTTTTGGTCTTTGGGTAAATTCCAATTTGGTCTGAATATTATCAGGAAATGTGACCCAAATATGTGAGAAAGGTATAATTATGAAAGATGCTATCAAGATTTGAAAAGAGTACAGAAAATTAAGCTGAAGCAGGAGAGATCAGGACTAGGTTTTAACCCCACTTCAGCCAAATTTTCTGTTTTCTCTCAAAAAATGGGTCATTTGATAAAGGTTTGGGATTTTTAGTAGTCCCCATTCAATACTAGGACCACATATTTGTGGTTTGCCTTTTTATCTTGGAATGTGGTTGTATTTACCGTTACCCCATCTAATGAATATAAAGTAGAGAAAAATATCAACTATTCAATGAACTGGGTGCTACAATGTCATAATGAATATTCATTTCATTATGAATATTTAAATGAGATTTAACTAGAATATTCATAAACTTAGTTATCAAATTGGCAATGGCTGTTGTTATGATGAGGCTTTGGTTGTTCCACTTTGTTAGTGGGTGATGTAATGAACTAATTGAGAAACATATTTTACGGACGTGTTTTTTCTTTTTTATGTCGTTTATAAGTGAAAGCTATCCAATCAAAAATTATTTTTAGCTCATCCGGCCCGAAGGGCCTGATGAGCTTATGCCATGGCGTGGCGTCCGTCGTCCGTCCTTCCGTCCTTCCGTCCTTCCGTCCGTCCTTCCACAGTTTTGAAAATGTTTCTTCTTCGTCATTTCTCAACCGATTTTGATTCTGATTGTTTCATATGATAGGGCTAGGTGGGGGATTTAAAACTTCTACACAGAATTGTGAAATTCATTACATATCTTAATTTATGCCAGGGCTCGACACTAGCGGTGGCCCGGTGGCCCGGGGCCACCAAAATTGGATGTCGGGCCACCACAATTAAAAAACATGGAGGTTTTGGTGGCCCGATCGGGCAACTAAAATATTTCAAAGTGTCAATGTGAATTTTTGTGATAAAAATTAATGAATTACCTTGCGTGTCAATTTTCTAAAATCGGTGAGCAAAGATCGGCGCGGCGCCTCTCCGTAAGAAAAGGAGACCGCTGATATGCATAGTGATCATAATTAACGATTGACTGCAAACACGGACTTTTTTGTTTCACCTTTTTTTTTGAAAACTGCCATGAACATGCCAGTTTATATAGCATCGATTTTTAAAGCTGTTTAAGACTGCCTGACGCCAGTCATAAATTCAAGAAGCAGAGTATCTAACTAACCGCACAACCCGTGTGTCCCTTGCTTTACATGGACTCTGAGTTGAGCTACACACTGGCAGGAGTTGTATCTTTGAAGAATTTCTGGGCTCCGTGACCAGAATCTAGCTGTTGACGTGCTGATTTCAGTGCCCAAATGTTGCAAGCACCACAAATGGCGTTGGCTTGGTTGTTTTGTTCTGTTTCATCATTGAATAATAGCATTGGCAGTCGATAGTTCTAAATAATTTGGATGAACTAGAGGTGGGAGAGAGGCATTCTGGGAAAGTAGCTGTAAGTACTGTATCACATGGTACCAATATTTTAGATATCACTTTCTCGATAAATCACTCACCTAAATTATATCCATTTTGGATTTTAGGTTTTAATTGTGCATGTGTTTTTGCTGACATATGTAACTATTATATGCAAAATTGCAATTAGGATTTGGAATTTGATATGGTTTATGCTTTTCGTATATTTTTATTTCTTCTCTCTGGCAATATGGTTTCTCTTCCTTCTGTTGTTTTGCTTTGCTTTTTTTCCTCTCTACTCTCTTATTCTTTCTTCACCCCCTTTCCATTTTCTTTTTTTTTTTTCTTTTTTTTTTTCTTTTTTTTTCTCCCCATAGCTCTCTAGCTCCTCAGTTATAACTAGTCTATGAGAAACTCTTGTGATTAATCATCATGTTAACAAACTAATGTTTTGTTTTATAAATTTCAGTGTAGGGTGAAGAGATGTATCTGCACACTATATTAAAAGTTTACTGGATCTTTGCCAAAAATGAATTGTGTATTCGATATTTTCAGAAAAATTAGATTTATGGAGAAATAGTTCTTTTTCTCTGGGGGGGGCAGCTCTTTGTTGCACTGTGCTATGTTACTAATGGATGTGTTCGAGTACTTGAATCATCCGAGGAAATAACTACAAACTTCATGTAAGTTCATGTTCAGGTTGAAGTAGCCTCAATTGGATGAATCCCTGGAAGAGTGCCCCAAACTTCAAATATTACCATGGAAATGAAAAGTACCCTAATTTTTCAATATCCAAAAAGTAGCCCACAGAAATGAAAAAAAAAATTCCTGCTACTGAAAAGTGAAAAAGAAAAAACAGAATATAAACTAAGAGGATATTTTAAGACCACTGAATTATTGACCTGAGTTATTGATGATGAAACTTGACTACATTTGTGTTGGTTAATTGATTTATTTATTTACACTGTACACATGCAAGACGAAAGATCAAGGGGGATCTTCCCGATCAATGAATATTGCGAGATCTGGATTCTCGTGCATTCTTTGCAAAATGAACAGTTTCGCTGTCTGGCTTGGATTTTCAGGCCGAGAGCCTATTTTTCAGCTAATATAATGCAGTTAAAATGTACTTATTATGGTTTTCTTTTTTTTTAGAAGGGCACAATTTCAATTTCGCGGCACCAAAATTTGATTTTTAAAAGATTTTGTGTGTGGCCGACCGGGCTTAAAAATCGTTAGTGTGAGAGCCCTTCTTTTTAATGAAATTTATTCAAAATCACAAATGCTTCTCCTTCATTCTCACGGATTTTGATGTGATTCTTTATTTAGTAGGGCTGATTATGGCACATTAACTTCTCACGAAATTTTGAATTATACTTCATAAATTATAATATGGTAATTTATCAATTTATTCCAAAATACAAATGCTTCTTCTCCCACTTTCTTCGACCGATTTTCATTCTGGATTGTTTATCTTGATAGGGTAGATTGAGGCTTCAGGACTTCTACACCACATTTTGAAATTTAATCATTATGCAATGTTAAAATTATTAATTATAGCAAATTATATTCAATCAAAATGCCTTCTTCTCATTATTTCTCAACATTTTGATTTAGTTGCGTATTATTATTGTAGATGCTAGCTTGGTACACTAAACTTCTACCAATTTATTTAACTGTTGCTCATTAAATTAATATAGTAATTTATGCAGATGTTATTCCAAATGACAGAATTGCTGCTCCTCATTTCTTGACATTTTCTCTGATTTTTTTTATTGTACACACTTCAGTTCTATATTATTCAAGTACCTTTTTTGGTTCCTTAAATGGTTTTTTCAACACAAAATCGTATAGAGCCCGAGGATCGGGTGCAATCATATATATGCATGTGTATTTTATTTTATTTTTTTATTATTTTTTTTTCATGTCCCTTCGGGGTATAAACTAAATATTTTTATCACTCTATTTTATTTATTTCATGTTCAACTTCCGGGCATCAATTTTATTTATTGTAACCAGACTTTAATAATGTACCATGAAATTCGGATAATATGATGTTGCGAGATGCGTAGACATGAGGCGACCTCATTGAGTTTTAGTTAAGTCTAAATTTCAAGAAATAAAATGTTAAAAATTTCACCATAAATATTTTATTAGGCTAATGATTTGACACATTCATTCAATCATTACCTTACTATTATAGATATTCATATTGTTGACGATTTGTGAGAAGCAATTTCTAGTTGATTATTTCTCTGGCAGCATACGTGTATTATTGAAATGAGTTAGATATTTGCTTGAACATAAAGTCATAAATAAATACCATTTATCACTTACTCGCTTTACCACTATTTGACTTCTCAACCTCTTTAACGTAAAAGGATAGTGAATGATATTTACTTTATGCAAAGCACTTTCAAAACGACCTGCGTTTGTAACCTGATACATTATGTCCCTAGTTTCATCATCTTCTCGTGCTGTTGCTTTAATTGAAATGGTGGGTGGAAGGTAGGATGGAGGGGAGGGGGCGGGAACAATTTTGAAATGTGGCCAGTTTGGCACTTGGATAGCTTGTTACCTGCAGTGACAGTCACTTAGCCCAAGGTGAGATGATGAATATGGGAAGGTCAAGGGCGAATTGCAGATGCAGGTATCGCCGGCATCTTTGAAGTTGTCTGCTAAAATAGAATGTGGCCGGAGGGTTGGAGAGTTGATGTGCTCTTGAAAATATAGCGAGTTCAAACTCATGTATACACTTGGAAAATGCACTTGCTTGTATTGCTCCAGCTTTGAATGCTTGTGCCTTGTGTACACATACATGTGCATGTACATCACATGGCAATCATGTAGGCGTACTCGTAAGAAAACAATTTTCTGTTGATAAAAAAAGTAAAGAGTAAATCAGTAAGACAATATTTTTTTAATTGCATGGTTGTATGTGTGTGTGTGTGTGTGTGTGTCTGTGTGTCTGTGTGTTTGTGTGTGTGTGGTATGTTTGTTTTCATGTATTTATTTTGTACAGTATGAATTTAAAATATAAGCCCCCTACTCATATGAACATGTACATGTACATGTAGGTTGTCCAGAGCTGTAGTCATTACATACTTTGGAATGACCAGTGTGGGCTACTCACTTAAATTAATAAAGTGGTCCTGTGCTGTATGTTAACTTATTGGGGACAATTTGATTTCAATAGGGCCTATACATGTATCCTCCATTCATGTACACGTACATGTAGATCTACATTATGTTCTACATTATGTTTGACTTAAAGACATACACATACACTGTAGGCCTAACACCTTTATAGAGGTTGACTTTGACCCATAGTATAAACACCCTTTTTGTACAGTAGGCCAACTGAAGGCCTACATGTACATGTACATGTACCGGTACATTTACATGTCACACAATCAGTGTTGTCACCACGCCGGGCGGCGGCGGGCGGGGCTACCCGGCTCTCAAAATCTCCGCCCGGTTCTCACGGTAAATTCCAGCCTTGCCGCCCGGCACAAATTCATAGATTTCTGTGCAATTTGATTGATTATGAGGGGTGATAGCTCTGTTCACTTCACTCACTATGCTTCGCAATCACTTTTTACCCAGTTCTAAAATCACTCTGGTGACAACCCTGCACACAAACATCAAACATCAAAACTTACTGTCTGGTGTAAGACAACTTGGATGATTTGATAATTGATATAATGTACATAGATACTATAGTTTGTATAGTATCTCTGATATAAAAGTTTGCAGTGTTTTAGCAGGGAGGTGAGAGAGACCTCCCTGGTTTTAGGTTGGGAAAATATTTAACAGATAACCAGTAATAGAAAATTAATCTGTCAAAATTATGTATGAGTAATGAAGTGACATTGTTTTGTATACCAAACTCACCACCTCCACCAAATAATGGTGAAGGGGATATTGTATGGCCAAGGATTTCTCCTGGGAGGAGACCCAAATTTGATCCAGTCATCCCAGTGACTGCCATAGTGTTTATCTTGCCACACACAATTGGAAAATGAGAGCCAGAAACATACACACCAGGCACATGATGGAAGCTGTTGTGTGGTGTGCTGGATTGTTTGACCTCAGCTGACCCCCAAAAGTCAAACTTGTTTGCCCTTTTACTGTCAAGGAATGCCATACACATGTTCACCACAAAAGGTACAAGGCCTGTGAATTATAACTGACTGTATACACATGTAGGATGAACAAGTATACTGCTGTAGGAAATGACTGCACGGTGAATGTGAATGACAATGGCTTTCTGAGTTCTGACCTTTGACCCCTGAATTTACCCTGTTGTGTTTTACACCATCTGTGAATACAAGTCAAGCTGATGACCAAAAGACATGTATATCTGTAGTCACTTCTGATCATGCCTGTAGTGACTGAATTGTATGTACGCATGATGTATGTGAACATGGCTCTGAATTTGGATGATAAAAAATTATACAAAAACTGGAAAAAAAAATAGAAGTCTTGATCATTATTTATGTTGTCTAAGACCCCGTTTACAGTGGGGGCCGAGCCGCGGCCGAGCACGGGCCGAGCCTTACTGTAAACGCTCAAAAGGCCAAACGCGGGGCCAAAAACGGCCGCGCATTTGGCCAACCTCAGGAGGTAGTCTCGGCCCGGGCCGAGCCCGGGCTCGGCCCGGCCTTTTCTCACTGTAAACGCATCTCAGGCCAAAATGCGGGGCCATGCACCTTCGCTCTGTGACCCTGGCGCGCTCCCTAATAATCGTTTGTTTACATGCATAGCCCCACTACGACAAAATATTGAAAGGTTGAAGTTATATGCCGGGCTGAGCCTGGCACTGTAAACACACATAATTCGAGGGCCGAGTACCGCAATTAAAGCCGGGCTCGGCCTGGGCTCGGCCCGGGCTCGGCCCGACCCTACACTGTAAACGGGGTCTAAGAATGAATTTGAAAAATGACATGCTTATACTGTGCATGTATGTGTATTACATACAATGATACATTAGCCTTGATGTAGGTCATTGCCTCTTGACTTGATCTTGTGTACCAACTTCTTACTCAAATCATGGGATGCGTACAAAATTTAGTTTTATTAATGATGCATGGAATGGTATCTAATGGGACCTGACGACTTTCTCCACCCCTTCCCAATTGTTTTCTACCATGAGACCCCCCGCCTGCGCCCCCTGGAGGAGTAGACTGTAGACCTACATGTACATGTACTGTACAGGTACAGTGTAGCAGATAATAAATAACCAAAATCATCTTTAAACCTGAGGTTGGTTGGTAAACCCACAGTATGGTTTTGGTCAATCCAACCAATTTTTCCCTGCATCTATTTTTGTTTTTATCTACCAATAAGCTATGGTGTACTTTGTGGTTAATGGTAAAAAATAAAATTCTTGGTAATTACATTTTTAGCTCACCTGAGCCGAAGGCTCAAGTGAGCTATTGCGATCGCTTTTTGTCTGTCGTTCATCGTTCGTCGTTCGGCGTGCGTCGTGCGTAAACTTTTACACATTTTCAGCTTCTTCAAAATGCATGATTGGATTTGGCCCAAACTTGGCAGGAATGATTGTTAGGGCCCATTTGTGACTAACTTGGATGGTAGATGCTACATGTATAGTGACCTCAATGTTAAATTAGGGTCAAGGTCACATCAGTAGGTCAAAGGTCATATGCTGAGATACTATGACTTGCCTTGTTTTTTTTATAAAAACGGATGTTAGAATTTAATTCAACTTGGCAAAATCAGCTATATGGCAAGGGGATGCAAAGTTTTCCAACTGGTTCATTTGGCTATGTTGGTGCCTAGATATCAGGCTCCAAGGGCCAAAACTATATGTATGATGTTTTTTCTATGGGTACCATAGAGAGTTTGCGAGACCTCAGGTGAGCGTCATGCCCCCCGGGGCTCTTGTTTTAGGTAGACCTACATGTATAATCTATCAGTGCCCTGAAAATTGGTCGCTCTAAATCTCTCTCATTTTTGAAAAATTACTCAAAATGTAAACTGTTGGGGTGGGGGTGGGTGGTGTGGGGGGGGACCTGACATTTCCCATAGGTAATGTACATGTACACACATAACATCACAATTTGTCACTACAAACAATTTTCATTTGGTTGTTTTCTGATGTCTGGGGTGACAATTTATATGTAGAATACTTTGTGAGTGTAAGGGAGAGGTGAAAAACATGTCTAATTGACCAAAACTGTATGTGGGCTTTAAAGGCAGGGGATCTCTTTTGCATGCCTAAAAATTAACATTGTGTGAATACAGTGGCATTTAGAAGAAAATGCCATCTGGGAACCTTTAGCAAAATATGGGAGATAGAAACTCAGTTTTAAGGGAATTATAGTGACCGTTAAGACTCTGATTTGAATTTTTTTCTCGTGAGGAAAAAAATTCGTACCATAGAACGTACACTAAACGGCTATTTTCTTTTGCATTTTTCAAATTCTAGGTAATTACTGACCCCCAAATTTCACAGACTTGCCTTTCATCAATAGCCTAAGGGCATGGGTTATCTTTTTCTGGTCTGTCGGGATGTTTACAAATGAGATCCACTGCCTTTAAACTCC
>JZLH01S0365306.1:154206-171173 GCA_001188425.1 Eucidaris tribuloides
AATTCACTGATTGCAAACAGAATAGGGGCAGCAAAGGGGACAGGGTCATAAGTACTGCTTTGAACATCCACCATGTGATGTCATGATGGCAAGCGGGTTAAATAGTTATTGATGTGTACTTTGACTTGTTCATATAACTAGAATGGACTTTATTTTGATGTATGAATATCCAAATGCCCTTCTGTTGTAAGTGAGAGCATACACTCATTCTTGTTGACGCAGTTGCACTACACGTTCTACAACAATGCTTACAAAATTTGGTTTTACTATAGTTGAACTACATGTGAGTTGTTGCCTCACTAAAATAATTAGATTCACAGCACATTCTTATTTGTTGCGTTTCAACCTTAGACTTTATTCACCTCGAGCATTAGCTTTGCTTTTCAAAGACATGAATAATTGTATTTATCATAGATTTATATTGTGAATTTTTAATGTACAGACATACATGTACTGGTAAAAAGGAAAGGTATTGTTGAAACTCCCACACACATCCATCCAAATTATTACAGTTAGAGATACAATTAGAAATAGCATTGTACATTGTTTCTACAACTTAAAAGTGAAAGTTACACATTAATATATGCTACTATGTCCATGTATGCGTACAAGTTTGGATTAATTAGGACATTAAAGTTTCATAACTTAAGTACCTTGTAAACAACACAAACACTAGGATTTTTTTCTATTTACTCCATTACATAATCATGGACATTTCTGAAAGTATTTAACTTGTCTCTTGTAATGAGTCTTTGAAACTGAATCTAACATAAAAACCCATTTTCTTGTACTTATGACTTGACTTATAGCTGAGTGGTTGTGAATAAGCGTAACTGAATTTTAAAACTATTTCCAGCTAAAGCACATTTTCATGGAACTCAAAAATCTAGTTCCACAGTGACTAACAAGTATTTTGTTACATATCAAACTTGTGCTGGTTAATGACGTGTACGAAGTTATCATGTATGATTATTCAGCGGCAGATCTAGAATTTTTCAAATGGAGAGATCACTGCATGTAAAAGTCATCTGTTGAGGGAGGGGAATGACCTGCAAAGGCTGCAACCCCCCCCCCCCCCATTCCCAACGTAAGTTATAGACGTAAAAATCAGTAAACAAGTTTAATACATTTTGTGAGACTTGATAATAATGAAATTTGGATACATGTGCCACATTTGAAATGTGGATATATTTGACAGTGTGCACATAGTGAAATTTGGATATATGTGCACACATGTGATATTTGGATTACATTGCGCACATGTGAAATTTGGATGCATGTGCGCACATGTTGAAATTTGGATACATGTCGCACATGTAAAATTTGGATCACATGTGCGCATAGGCCTGCTCTGCTAACTCCTACGGTTATCCACAAGTGATACATGCTAATTTTCAGATGTATGAGTCAGAGATATACACTATGTAACAGCCTCACTTTAACAACAACAACAACAAAAGTAGTATACAAAATTTCTACATCTTGCCCCCTCCCCCCCCCCCCCCAAACTCGACTTGTTCATTGCAGCATCTGTTAAGGAAATTAAATTGACACAGGTGTGAAGTAATTTGCCTTATGTTATGTTATGTAATGGCAATTTAGGAAAGTGACAGATTGCATGTAGAGGTGTTAGCTCCTTAGTGACTGCAGCTTTGTGTTTATGATTTGTACAGCCAAAGATGAGCTCGTCAAGCAAATGGACTTAGATTATTCATAACAGTACGAGAGAAACCAATTTACACATTTCAGTAGGAACCGCATCAGCATGGATGTTCAGAACAAATGTTCCAAATCTTTGCTGAGGTGGCAAAAGCTTGTATCTAAAAAATGTTCAATTTTCAGGAGAAGCAAAAACATGATTTGCTCGAACTAAAAAATGAATCAAATAAGCTAAAATCATTTATGTTAAAGATTCAAATGTTCACCTTTCACAAAAGATTTTTGGGGCTGAAAAGTCAGTTTTCATGAAAATATGAACTGGTAAAATTAAACAGAATGTAGTGACATAATGTTGCGAAGTGTCTCTCGGTGAATTTGAATTTACACAGCTGTTAAAGTAGACTGCCAGACCCAATTCAAGTATCATCTAGTGAAAATTTAATATCGGCTGATCAAAGCTTACAAGGTCAAAAACTCACACCAATGCAGTTGGACTGTTGTCAAGCAATCTTTACTATGGTTGGACTCTACCAAATTCAAAATAAGTAGGTAAAAAATACATCCCGTGTCTGAAACCTAGTCTATCATTCCAAAATATAATTTGAGCAACAGCCCAATTAAAAATGATCCATCTTTTATATTTCCCCCAAAAAAATTACAACATATGAATCCAAAATTTTGAACACTGCATTTTTATGTGACAAATTATGTTTAAATTAAAGGAGGACATCTAGCGATATGTTCATTTTTGGTTGATCAAATTCGAGGAAAAATGGGTTGGTGTGCAATTAAAAATGGCCTTAAACATTGAAACAAGTGGGATTTCCTTCTCTTTACCAATCCACAGTAGCTTTATCTAATGTGAGATTGAAATCTGAGATTTGGGCATTAACAAATTTGGCTTTCTAGCCACAAGATTAATAAAATTTGAGATGAAATTGTTTTCTCTTTGCAGGACCAGCTTGGAGCTGAAATTGACATTGGTGTCGCGTCATCGGGCCTGTGCATCTTTCAGAATGCAGTTCGCATAAATCAGTTCTCTTGGGCCAAGATCGTCAAGATCTCCTTCAAGAGGAAACAGTTCTTCATCCAGCAGAGGAGAGAAATAGTAAGATGAAGTGTATTGGGGAGGGGAGGGGGGGTTTGTCCCCCGAACACAGCGTTGATATCAATTTTGTCATATCAAGGACGGTGGGGGGAAAGTGGTGTTTTTTAGAGGCTGCACGGTCAACAAAATGATCAGAACCAGATAGATAGATAGATAGATAGATAGATAGATAGATAGATAGATAGATAGATAGATAGATAGAATGATAGATAGGTAGTCAGATAGATAGATAGATAGATAGATAGATAGAATGATAGATAGGTAGTCAGATAGATAGATAGATAGATAGATAGATAGATAGATAGATAGATAGAATGATAGATAGGTAGTCAGATAGATAGATAGATAGATAGATAGATAGATAGATTCTATGGATTTGGACACAAAGGGTTATTTTCTACCCCAATTTTGTCTTTGTTTTGTCACTAAAGAAGGTAGATTTAATGAAAAATTCTTGCCTTGCAAAAGAGGATATTGAAAAACTATCATAGCTACTCAGTTTTTGCGTGTAGATAGGCAGGATTGGATGGTTAGGTTGTGGGTGGGTGGGTGGGTGGGTGGTTGGTTAGGTTGGTTAGTTCATCTGGTCAGTTGGTTGGCTGGTCGGTCAGTTGTACTGTTGTTATTATCATTATTTTACAATTTTCAAATTTCTATTCCCATTTTTATTCTTATTATTTTTCATATTTCCTTTTTTTTTCAATTGTGCAGGGTGAGACAAGAGACATCGTGATTGGGTTCAACATGAGCAGCTACAGGGCGTGCAAAAACTTGTGGAAGTCTTGTGTAGAGCACCACACCTTCTTCAGGATGGTAGACCCACAGCCCCCAGCCAAGAGGAGAATGTTCTTCCAACTGGGGTCAAAGTTCAGATATAGGTAAGCAGTGTGGTTGTCTGTCCATCTGTCTGATTCTCTGAATATGTGTGGATGCATTAAAACATTAGTTCTAATTGAAAGTAGCATCTGCCCAAATTGAGATATCCCCCTCACACACACACACACACACACACACATCAAAAAACAAACATCAAAATTCTCATATGTCTGTGATCAAGTTTAAAGTTATGTAGAGGGATAAACAAATATTGTAGTATTTCTTAAGCCTTTTGACAAGCCCTCTCGCTGTTACATGTATTACGGTGCGAGCGAGCGAGCCAGCCGAGCGCGCCCAGCGGAGGCCTTTTGAGTCTGATTCAATTCTTATGTTAGACCTCCTTGAATTACCGAATTTTGCTACCCTATTTCGGTAGCAAAATCAAGCAATCAGCGTGTCCTGTCTCTTGATCCTATGTTTGAAATATGAATCATACTAGGACCCTGTTCGTGTACAGTACGAAACGATCTGGAAGCGTTCACTATTTCAGTAGGCGAAATATTCACAAACGCAGATTTTTGCACGCCAAATTGGACCTTACGAAACAAAATTTTAAGAAAAATGCTTCAAATACTCTGTTTAAACAATGAACGTGTACTAATTTGATGTATGATGGTATATGTATTGTAGTAACCAACACTGAAGAAATTTCTTTCAACCCACCGAATAGTTGACAAGGCCAAGACAGGGGATCGTAGCGCGCAATTTTATTGGTTGATTCGAACAGAGATCGGTCGTTCCTGTGGTCATGAATAATAATTACTTTTCGGATGCCAAGCAGATCTCAAAAGGCCCTCGCGCTCGGCTGGGTCGCTTCGCTCGCCCATAACAGCGAGAGGGCCATGTCAAAAGGCTAGGTATTTCTAATGATCAACTTTACACAACAGTAAAAGATAACACAATGTCGCTTGCAGAAGTATGTTTATATTACAGGTGCCCCTGCCCCCTCCCCCCCCCCCAACAATGTAAATTTGCCTGTCCACTTTTTATCCAAATAACTTCAATAGAATCAATATTCTACAGAATGTCTTTTTTTTGGGGGGGGGGGCAAGTGCTTGAAACTTTTCAGTAAGATCACTTGAAACACACATCATGAACAGAAACTGTAGTCTGTCTAAAGTACATATAGATGTACATATTGATAAATACTTGTTAAGAATTGATAAATACTTGTTAGAATTGATAACTTCATGTTTTTGTTTAACTTTGTAGTGGAAGAACAGAAAGTCAAACAGTTGAAGAAACCAAAAAGAGGTTAGCAGAGAGAGAAATTACAAGGTAGGGCCAACATTCCTTTGCTCTAATTTTTTTCTGTTTCTTTTGTTCTACTTTTTGTTACGTTTGTTTTGATTTTCTCCTCTTCATTTGCTGTTCTCAAATTCAGTTGCTTTGCAAACATTAAGATAAGAATGCCAAGTGTTTTAGTTATTTTCATTTGTAAAGCTTTTGAGAGCTGGAATTTGGTTGTGTTTTCATTTGTTTGCTGTGCTTCACAATGTGTTTCTCTTTCTGTTCCCCTTCTTCATTTTCTCTTTTTCTTTTAAATGAATTTGTGAACAGTGTGGGTCATAAGATAGCCCAAAGAATGAACTTGTTCAAATATCCAAGATAACACCGCCCTCGCGAACTGACTAATGTGCGATCATATCGTGCACCACAGTTCAGTCTCAGCTAATGGCCTAAAAGTATGTAACCCATGACATTTTCCGTCCAAGCCATTTCTGTAATAGATTGCCAGACATGCAATTACTTTCCAAAAAAGGATAGAAGCCATGAAAGATAATCTGTAATGAAGACTTATTGCAGTTTAGGAAGATAATATGTCTCCATTCACTGGGTTATATAAAAAAAAATATTAGAATGAAAATGTCTGGTAACTCGTACATTTTGATCAAACAAACAACTTCAAAGCAAGATGCTTTAATATTATTAACAGGATGTGAAATGTATTTTGTGATCTTTTGATATCTCTACTCTGTCTCTATATTGGAAGTAAATTCTTGGTACTGCTTGTCTATTTATGTTTGTATCAACAATTCTTAAGTACTGTGTCCTTGCAGTTCTACAAAAACATATTCCTGAATTGTAGTAGTGATAGATTTAGTAATTTCGAAATTGCATTTTCCATAGTTGCACCATTGTGGGCTTCATTTAATTGCAAGCTTGCATAATCCCATTCACCTTCAATTTTTGCCATTCAAACAATCCGGTAGGTTTGTATACGGTATTCACAAATCCAAATAAATCTTAACATTAAAAGTTAATGCACAAGTTCAATAAAGTTGTACTCCAAACGTTTTGTGTCCTCTAGATCGTCACCCAATAAGAAGGCTTTCAGGAGAACGGTGGGTGGAACAGTGGCCGAGGTAATCCGAACAGAAACGCGGAGTTTACCGGCGAGGACGTCCCAAAAATACAAGCCTCTCGTAGACAACCAGTGAGTCGACTGCACTCCCCCACCACACAGCTTCTTTTTTTTTTTGTGGTTACATACCATGCCCGCCCCTACATTCCCCCTCCCAAACCCGCCCTTGCCAAAATATTGAGATTTGAGATTTTAAACAAACGTATGGAACATCTGAACAAAATCTTCACATGAAATTAATGACAGAAAATGTAAGGCTGGACACTTATGCACAATTATGGTATTGATTGAATATATTGTCAGCAAAGAAGTCTTAACAATAAGTACTAATCAAATACTTTTGTGATTTTTGTCCATTAACCCTATATTAACTGGGGGGGGTCAATTTGACCCCCCCCCCCTCGACGAATTTCGCGACCATGCCACCGCGCAAAATTTTTTCACCGCATCGCTCGCCGACTTTTTACTTTCAAGTCTTGCGCATCTTTTGAGACCACTTTTGCGAAAATCGGACATACCGTTACGACGCTGCGCAACTTTTTATACATGCATGTCAACCCCAAAATTGCTCGAAAACGTGATTTCGTGTACAAAATCAATGGAAATTGTGTTTTAAGCCAAAAATCATAAATGTATGATTATTTTTTGCTGTTACTGGTTGAAATGAATTGTTTTTATGCTGTTTATGATTGCAAAAGTGTCCCCAACAAATTTCATCGAAAAAACAAAGAAATACATAAGAAATTCACAAAACAATAAAATACATAAATTAATTCCAATTCAGCAAATGTTTTTGTAGATAATTGTTAGAAATGTCAAAGTGAATATTTTCACCAAAAAATAGCATTCTACTAGCTGTTATAAGTGAGTTATAGGCGAAAACAAAATTTCATACACTTATTTGCATAATTAATTACTTAAAAAATAGAAAAAATAAATTTTTCGAAAATTTTACTATACAGTCGTGTAGTTTACATCCGGCTCTACGCGCATGCAAATTTTTGCAGCGATCGCACGATCGGCGGCCGAGATCTGAACGGGGGGGTCAAATTGAACCCCCCCCCCCCAAGTAAAAACCTGGTCTGAAATAGCCCAGTTAAAATAGGGTTAAATCCTCACATTGTGAGGTGAATCCAGCCACCTCCGTAACAGGGACAAATTTGGATTTCAAAAATTGGATAACTACTATAGTGATAGTGATACGTGAACAAAGGTACCACAGTCACTTTCTGGGGTGCCTCGTCTTTAACACCTTTGAGTGCTATCGGCGAACCTGATCGCTCCGGGTTGACTTCCACTCAAGATACTATCGGCAACCTGTTCGCCGAGAAGACAATCGGATCCATATCTTTTAATTCGAATGACAAAATGTACTGAAGTTCCTACTCAATGACATTTATCGTTAAAATGATACACAATGACAAATAAATGAGTTAAAAAAAAAAAACAATTGTAATTGTCTTGATAGCCATTTGCGATTTTGCAGAAAATCGCTACAATTGGAAAGCGTTCTACACAATTAGTCCGAAAAACAATCCAGTATCCCTTTGGGTACACACCTGGATAGAGGTTTAGACCAGCACCCAAAGTGTTAATCTTGAAATGTTGGAAACGAAAGACAGAAATTTGTACAAAAAAATATGAAGTATAAATGATGATTTATTGTTATATGATGAATCATTGTCCACATATTATTTAGCTGTCGAGATACACAATATTCTTGTTTAGTATGGGCGAGTCCACACTAAAACAAGCATCCAGTCGTAGATCTCTCAACTGGCAAAGGGTAATTAAAAAATTCAAAGGATTTGTGAGGCAACTATAATTTGCATTTCCTCACTAATATCAATTAACATATCAATAAACAAAATCATGTATTTATGGGGATAAAGTTATAGCTTGACTTTGGGCAGCGACAAACTTCTGTATAATCAGCTAACTGCAGTTATTTGTGTATTTGCAGTTAATAACATAAATTATAAAGAAACTAACGCAAATAGAATTAATGAGTGCTATGTATTATCAAACTACAGAGAGCAGGTTTTCTAGGATATGTATCAGGCATTTCTGTGGAACTGTTTTTGTTAAGTTTTTTTTGAGTTGCCACTGTCTTGATTCTTGGTAAAATATTCCCCTTTTTTCTCAATCTCTAGTCCTCCTTCAAAACACTTGCGCTAAATCTACTCATTTTTGTTTAGTTTCTTGTGCAATGCACCTGGTGGATTTCAAAGTAGCATCTGTGATCCCCTCTTTTGCATGCCCCACCCCTTGTTACTTTTTGTAGCTTAGTCAAATGGTGTGCTTGCTTTTCAATGACTCTCTAATACTGTTTGCCTCTACTATATTTTACATGTTTGAAGATATATACATTGCATTGGTTTCAGGGAATCATACATGTAGACTGTTGGTGTGTCTGTTTGTTTGTTTTCATCCTATTAGCAGGTTCATTGAAAACACGCACAACCATTTGACTAGCTACAAAAAGTAACAAGGGTGGGCATGGACAAGAGGGGATCACAGATGCTACTTCTTGAAATTCCACCAGTGTGCATTGGCACAAGAAACTAAAACAAAAATGAGTATGATTCTAGCGCAAGTGGTTTTGAAGGAGATAGAGATTGAAAAAAGGGGAATATTTTACCAAGAATCAAGACAGTGGCTAACTCTAACAAAAAAAACTTAACAAAAACAGTTCCCCAGAAATTGCTATACATATCCTAGAAAAACCTGCTCTCTGTAGTTTGATAATACATAGCACTTCATTTAATTCTATTTTGCGCGTTAGTTTCTTTATAATTTATGTGTTTAACTGCAAATACACAAATAACCTGCAGTTAGCTGGATACAGAAGTTTGTCGCTGCCTCAAAGTCAAGCTATAACTTTATCCCCATAAATACATGATTTGTTTATTGATATTTAATTGATACTTAAGTGAGGAATGCAATTATAGTTGCTCACAAATCCTTTAATTTTTTAATTCCCTTTGCCAGTTGAGAGATCTACTGACTGATGCTTTGTTATGTGTGACTGCCGCCCATACTAAACAAGAATAGTTGTGATCTCACAGCTAAATAATATGTGGCAATGATTCATCATATAACAATAAATCATCATTTACTTCATATTTTTTTGGTAACAAGAGTTTCTGCTTCGGTTTTCCAAACATTTCCCAAGATTAACACTTTGGGTGCTGGTCTAAACCTCTATCCAGGTGTGTACCCAAAGGGATACTGGATTGTTTTTCGGACTAATTGTGTAGAACGCTTTCCAATTGTAGCGATTTTCTGCAAAATCGCAAATGGCTATCAAGACAATTACAATTGTTTTTTTTTTTTAACTCATTTATTTGTCATTGTGTATCATTTTAACGATAAATGTCATTGAGTAGGAACTTCAGTACATTTTGTCATTCGAATTAAAAGATATGGATCCGATTGTCTTCTCGGCGAACAGGTTGCCGATAGTATCTTGAGTGGAAGTCAACCCGGAGCGATCAGGTTCGCCGATAGCACTCAAAGGTGTTAAAGACGAGGCACCCCAGAAAGTGAACTGTGGTAAATCCATTGTTCACGTATGCACTATCACTATACGTAGTTATCCAATTTTTGAAATCCAAATTGTCCCTGATTTACGCGAAAGGTGCTGATTCATCCTCAGCAATGTGAGGATTTAACCCTTATTTTAACTGGGCTATTTCAGAACCAGGTTTTTTACTGGGGGGGGGGGGGTCAATTTGACCCCCCTTCAGATCTCGCCAGCCGATCGTGCGATCGCTAGCAAAAATTTGGGCATGCGCGTAGAGCCGGATGTAAACTAAACACGCTGTAATAGTAAAATTTTCGAAAAATTTATTTTTTCTATTTTTAAGTAATTAATATGCAAATAAGTGTATGAAATTTTGTTTTCGCACTTATACTTCACTATAACAAGCTATAGAATGGCTATTTTTTGGTGAAAATATTCACTTTGACATTTCCTAACAATTATATACAAAAACATTTGGCTGAATTGGAATTAATTTATGTATTTATTGTTTTGTGAATTTCTTAGGTATTCTTTGTTTTTCGATGAAAATTTGTTGGGACACTTTTGCAATCGATAAACAGCATAAATAACAATTCACTTTCAACCAGTAAACTAGCAAAAAATAATCATACATTTATGATTTTGGCTTAAAACACCATTTCACCATTGATTTGTACAACGAAATCACGGTTTTCGAGCATTCTGGGGTTGACATGCATGTAAAAAAGTTGCGCAGCGTCGTAACGGTAATGTCCGATTTTCCGCAAAAGTGGTCTCTACAAAGATGCGCACTGAAAGTAAACGTCGGCGACGATGCGGTGAATAAATTTGCGCGGTGGACATGGTCGCGGCGAATTCGTCGAGGGGGGGGGGGTCAAATTGAGCCGCCCGCCGCCGCCGCCGGCGCCCCGCCCCCCCGCCGCCCGGCCGCCCCCGCCGCCGCGCCGCCCCCCCTCAGTTAATATAGGTTAAATGACAAAAATCGACAAAAGTATTTGATTAGTATTACTTGTTAAGACTTCTTTGCTGACAAATATATTCAGGAATCAAGTACCAATAATTGTGCATTAAGTGTCCACCTTACATTTCTGTCCCCCAAATTTTAAAATTTTTTTTTCATGGTGAAGATTTTGTTCAGATGTGCCTATACGTTTGTTTAAAAATCTCAAAATCTCAAATATTTTGGCAAGGGCGGGTTGGAGGGAATGTGGGCGGCATGGTATGTAACCAACAAAAAAAAAAAGAAGCTGTGTGTGGGAGTGCAGTCGACTCAACTGGTTGTCTACGAGAAGGCTTGTATTTTGGGACGTCCTCGCCGTAAATCCCGCGGTTCTGTTCGGATTACCCGGCCACTGTCCACCTCACTCGTTCTCCTGAAAGGCCTTGCTTATTGGTGATCGATCTAGAGGACACAAAGAACGTTGATGTAACAACTTTATTGAATCTTGTGCATTAAACTTTTAATGTTAAGATTTTTTTTGGATTTGTGAATACCGTATACAAACCTACCGGATTGTTTTGAATGGCAAAAATTGAAGGTGAGATGGATTATGCCAAGCTTGCAATTAATGAAGGCCCACATGGGCAACTATGAAAATGCAAATTTCGAAATTAACTAAATCTATCACTACTGACAATTCCAGCGAAATAGTGTTTTTGTAGAACTGCAAGCAGCAGTACTTAAGGTTGAATACAAACATAAATAAGGACAAGCAGTACCAAGAATTACTGTTCCAATATAGAGACAGACGTAGAGAATCAAAAGATCACAAAATACATTTCACATCCTGTTAATAATATTAAAGCATCTTGCTTTGAAGTTGTTTGTTTATCAAGAATTACAGTTACCAGACATTTCATTCTAATATTTTTTTTTATTAATAACCCAGTGAATGAAAGACATATTATCTTCCTAAACGCAATACAAGTCTTCATTACAGATTACTTTCAAATGCCTTGCTATCCTTTTTTGCAAAGTAATTGCATGTCTGGCAATCTATTTACAGAAATGGCTTTGGACGGAAAAATGTCATGGTTTACATACTTTTTTAGGCCATTAAGCTGAGACTGAAGCTGTGGTCACGATATGATCGCCATTAGTCCGTTCGCCGAGGGCGGTGTTTATCTTGGATATTTGAACAAAGTTCATTCACTTGGGCTTATCTTATGAACCCACACTGTTCACAAATTCCAATTTACAAAGAAAAAGAGAAATGAAGAAGGGGACACAGAAAAGAGAAACACATTGCGAAGTCAGACAGCAAACAAATGAAAACACATCCAAATTCAGTCTCTCAAAAAGCTTTACAAATGAAATAACTAAACACTTGCTTCTTCACTTAAATGTTGCCAGCCAACTGAATTTAGAGATAACAGGCAATGAAGAGGAGAAATCAAAAACCAACGTTACAAAAAAAGTAGAACAAAAGAAACAGAAAAAAAATTAGAGCAAAGGAATGTTGGCCTACCTTGTAATTTCTCTCTCTTCTAACCTCTTTTTGGTTTCTTCGAGACTGTTTGACTTCTGTTCTTCCACTAACAAAGTTTAAACAAAAACATAAGTATCAATTCTAACAAGTATTTATCAATCTTAACAAGTATTTATCACATATGTTACATCTATAAGTTAACTTTAGACAGACTACAGTTTCTTGTTCATGGATGTGGTGTTTCAAGTGATCTTACGAAAAAGTTCAAGCACTTGCCCCCCCCCCCAAAATAAGACATTCTGTAGAATATTGATTATTGAAGTTATTTGGATAAAAAGTGAACCAGGCCAAAATTTACATTGTTGGGGGGGGGGAGGGGCAGGGGCACCGTAAATAAACATACTTCTGTCAAGCGACATTGTTTATCTTTTACTGTTGTTAAGTTGATCATTAGAATACCTACCTTTTGACATGGCCCACTCTCGGCTGTTATGGGCGAGCGAAGCGACCCAGCGAGCGCGAGGCCTTTTGAAGATCTGCTTGGCATCCGAGGAAAGTAAGTTATTATTCATGACCAAGAACGACCGATCTCTGTTCGAATCAACCAATAAAATTGCCGCTACGCCCCTGTCTGGCCTTGGTCAACTATTCGTGGGTGAAAGAAATTTCTCAGTGTTGTTACTACAACATTATACCATCATACAATCAAATTAGTAGACGTTCATTGTTTAAACAGAGTATTTGAAGCATTTTTCTTAAAATTTTGTATTCGTAAGTCGCAAATTTGGCGCTGCAAAAATCTGCGTTTGTGAATATTTCAGCCTTACTGAAATATTGAACGCTTCAGATCGTTTCGTACGTACACGAGACAGGGGTCCTAAGTTATGATTCATATTTCAAACATAGGATCAAGAGACAGGACACGCTGATTGCTTGATTTTGCTACCGAAATAGGGTAGCAAAATTCGGTAATTCAAGGAGGTCTAACATAAGAATTGAATCAGACTCAAAAGGCCTCCGCTGGGCGCGCTCGGCTGGCTCGCTCGCTCGCACCGTAATACATGTAACAGCGAGAGGGCTTGTCAAAAGGCTTAAGAAATACTACAATATTTGTTTATCCCTCTACATAACTTTAAACTTGATCACAGACATATAGAATTTTGATGTGTTTTTGATGTGTGTGTGGTGGTGTGTGTGTGTAGGGGGATATCTCAATTTGGCAGATGCACTTTCAATTAGAACTAATTGTTTTAATGGATCACACATATTCAGAGAATCAGAACCAGATGGACAGACCAACCACAACTGCTTACGCTATATCTGAACTTTTGACCTGCCCAGTTGGAAGAACATTCTCCTCTTGTCTGGGGCTGTGGGTCTAGCCATCCTGAGAAGTGTGGTGGCTCTACCAAACTTGCCACAAGTTCGACCGCCCTGTAGCTGCTTCATGTGAAACCCAATCACGATGTCAATGTCTCACCTGCACAAATTTGAAAAAAAAAGGCAAATATGAAAAATAATAAGAATAAAAATGGGAATGAAATTTGAAAATTGGTAAAAATGATAATATACAACAGTACAACTGACGCGACGCAGCCCAAACCCCAACTGACCAGAGAACTAACCAACCAACCAATCCACCCACCCACCCCACCACCACAACCTAACGCATCCAAATCCTGCCTATCTACACGCAAAAAACTGAGTAGCCTATGATAGTTTTCATATCATCTTTGCAAGGCAAGAATTTTTCTCATAATCTACCTTCTTTGTGGACAAACACAAGACAAAATGGGGTAGATAAATAACCCTTTGTGTCGCCAAATCCATAGAAATCTTATCTATCATCTATCTATCTATCTTCGACTAACCTATTATCATTCTATTACTATATATCTATCTATCTATCTATCTTCTATCTATCTATCTGACTACGCTATCTATCATTCTATCTATCATTATTCTATCACTTCTGACTACTATCTATCATTCTAATCTTTATCTATCTATCTATCTATCTATCTATCTATCTACTCGTATCTATCCTATCTATCTATCTTGGTTGCTGATCGAGTTTTGTGACCGTCAGCCCTCTAAAAAACACCACTTTCCCCCACCGTCGCTGATATGGACAAAAAATTGATATCAATCAGCTGTGTTGGGGACAACGCGCCCCTCGCCTCCCCAATACCTTCATCTTACATTTCTCTCCTCTTGGCTGGATGAAGAACTGTTCCTTCCTCTTGAGGAGATCTCTGACGATCTGGCCCCAAGAGAACTGATTTATGCGAAGTGCAATTCTGAAGATCACAGGCCCATGACCGACACCAAAAAATGTCAATTTCAGCCTCCAAGCTGGTCCTGCAAAGAGAAAAAAAATTTCATCTCAAATTGTTATTAATCTTCGTGCTAGAAAGCCAAATTTGTTATGCCGCAAATCTCAGATTTTCCAAATCTCACATTAGATAAAGCTACTGTGGATTGGTACGAGAAGGAAATCCCACGTTGTTTCATGTTTAAGGCCATTTTTAATTGCAGCACCAACCCATTTTCCTCGAATTTGATCAAACCAAAATGAACATATCGCTTAGATGTCCTCCTTTAATTTAACATAATTGTCACATAAAAAGCAGGTTCAAATTTTGGGATTCAATATTTGTAATGTTTTGGGGGAAATATTAAAGATGATCATTTTAATGCATTTGCTCAATTATATTGGAATGATAGACTAGGTTTCAGACACGGGATGTATTTTTTACCTTTATTTTGAAATTTGGTAGAGTCCACCATAGTAAAAGATTGGCTTGACACAGGTCGCAACTGCATTGGTGTGAGTTGACTTGTAACTTTGATCCAGCCGATATGTAAATGTTTCACTAAGATGATACTTGAATTGGGTCTGGCAGTCTTACTTTAACAGCTGTTGGTAAATTCAAATCACCGAGAGACACATTCCAACATTATGTCACTACATTCTGTTAATATTTACCGAGTTCATATTTTCACTGAAACTGACTTTTCAGAGCCCCAAAATCTTTGTGAAAAGGTGAACATTTGAATCTTTTAACAATAAATGATTTAGCTTATTTGATTCATTTTATAGTTCGAGCAATCCATGTTTGCTTCTCCTGAAAATTGAACATTTTTAGATACAAGCTTTTGCCACCGTCAGCAAAGATTGGAACATTTTTCATGACATCATGCTGATGGCGGTTCTAACTGAAACATGTGTAAATTGGTTTCTCTCGGTACTGCTTATGGAAATAAGAAATAATCCCCCCTAAGATCCATTTGCTTGACGAGCCATCTTTGGCTGTACAAATTCTAAACACAAAGCTGCAGTCACTAAGGAGCTAACACCTCTACAATGCAATCGTTCACTTTTCGCTAAAATTGCAAAATTACATAACATAACATAAGGCAAATTACTTCAACACCTGTGTCAATTTAATTTCCCTTAACAGATGCGCAATGAACAAGTCATGGGGGGGGGGGGGGGGGGGGGGGAGGGGCAAGATGTAGAAATTTTGTATACTACTTTTGTTGTTGTTTGTTGTTTAAAGTGAGGCTGTTACATAGTGTAATGATCTGCTGTACTCATACATCTGAAAATTAAGCATGTATCACTGTGGATAACCGTAGGAGTAGCAGGCCTATGCGCACATGTATCCAAATTTTACATGTGCGCACATGTATCCCAAATTTCCAACATTGCGCACATGATCCCAAATTTCACATGTGCGGCAATGTAATCCAAATATCACATGTTGCACATATATCCAAATTTCACTATGTGCACACTGTCAAATATACCACATTTCAATGCTGCGCACATGTATCCAAATTCATTATTATCAAGTCTCACAAAATGTATTAAACTTGTTTACTGATTTTTACGTCTATAAGTTAGTTGGGAATGGGGGGGGGGGGGTTGCAGCCTTTGCAGTCATTCCCCTCCCTCAACAGATGAGCTTTTAACATGCAGTGATCTCTCCATTTTGAAAAATTCTAGATCTGCCGCTGAATAAGCATACATGAGAACTTCGTACACGTCTTAACCAGCACAAGTTTGATCATGTAAGCAAAATACTTGTTAGTCCACTGTGGAACTAGATTTTTGAGTTCCATGAAAATGTGCTTTACTGGAATAAGTTTTAAAATTCAGTTACGGCTTATTCAGCAACCACTCAGCTATTAGCAGTCATAAGTACAAGAAAATGGTTTTTATGTAGATTCAGTTTCAAAGACTGCATTAAAAGACAAGTTAAAATACTTTCAGAAATGGTCATGATTAGTGTAATGGAGGTAAATAGAAAAAAATCCTATGTGTGTTCGTTTACAAAGGTTACTTAAGTATGAAACTTTAATGTCCTATTAATCCAAACTTTGTACGCATACATGGACCAGAGTAGCGATATATTAATATGTAACTTCACTTTTAAGTTGTAGAAACAATGTACACATGCTAATGTTCTAATGTATTCTGCTAACTGTAATAATTGGATGGATGTGTGTGGGTAGTTTCAACAATACCTTTCCTTTTTACCAAGTACATGTATGATCTGTACATAAAAATTCACAAATATAAATCTACTGATAAATACAATTATTCAGTCTTTGAAAAGCAAAGCTAATGCCGAGGTGAATAAAGTTAAGGTTGAAACGCAACAAATAAGAATGTGCTGTAAATCTAATATTTTAGTGAGGCAACAACTCAGCATGTAGTTCAACTATAGTAACAACCAAATTTTGTAAGATTGTTGTAGAACGTGTAGTGCAACTGGTCAATCAAGAATTGATGTATGGCTCTCTACTTACAACAGAAGGGCATTTGTATTCAATACATCAAAATAAAGTCCATTCTAGTTATATGAACAAGTCAAAGTACACATCAATAACTATTAACCCCTTGCCATATGACATCACATGGTGGTGTTCAAAAGACGCAGTATTATGACCTCTGTCCCCTTTGCTGCCACTAATTCTGTTTGCAATCAGTGAATT
>JZLH01S0365306.1:181823-202301 GCA_001188425.1 Eucidaris tribuloides
AAAGAAAAAAAACTGCAGGTATGATATGAACAGTTTCAAGGTGATCTAAAAATCTTTTTCATTTTCTTAACCACATTGTTGCAAGTTTGTCATATAATATACCTGTTTGTTTCAATCAGCCAATCAGAGCGTAACCCTTCATCATAATATCATTCAAAGGAAATCGGGCACAGACTGAAAACAGACATTGTAAGAGAATTTAAAGGTGTGATGCACATTACAGTCATAAACTTGTGGTTGTGGTGTTTAGGTATAATTGTGACATAATCTGTCACATCTAAGTTTCATTCAGGTAGGCAAGCTGTCTCACTTGTAATACACTACATTCTGTCACCTGATGGGAAAAAATCACCACTTGGTCATTTTCTGAGAGTACATGTGAAGGGTACATGTAAATGTGCATGTATTATTTGGACAAGGGCAATTGAACACAAAATTGCAGTGCTTTCTAAATGGTTTTGTTTCCATTGTTATAATACATATAAAAATCTTTACATGGAAACAGCCAATTAAGCTGAGGTTGTATGATGAAAATTTTGTTATGATGGGATGTTATGAATTCCAAAGGTTATGTTTAAAAACAAATTACATGTATGGTCAATTGAATTTACTCTTTCATTATTAAATTGTCTGTTTTATTTTTTCAACATGGATTAGGCAATGAATTTAATTGTTTGGCAGTCATTTACCAAATTGGCACCCAATAACAGATTCTGAAACCACACTTTGATGATATCTCTGTGACTCAAGAGCTATCAACATACAAAGCATCTGGAACATTTCTTGTTGACATCATAGTGTCAGGTCATATGTCTATGTTGTCATACCTACAAGGAGGAAATAAGCTGTTAAAGTCACTGTTCAACAATGTTTCCAATGTTAGAAATATGAGTTGCATAACCCCACTTGCTGTCGATGTAGTGTGGTGTAAAGATGAAACCCTGAAAACATTTCAAATCAAAACGATCACTAAGTGCTTTCAAAAAGTGCAAATCTATAAGCAACCAGTTTTATCATACTCATTTTTAACTGCAGTATGACTTTAATGTTAAAGCCACTGGCTAACATTTACCACAGTTAAAGAAATGTGATCTACATAATCTTCCACGATCCAAGTGTCTTTGATAAGGTCTAAAAATGAAGCCTTGAAAAAAAAATGTATTTCAAAATGATGATTTAGTGCTTTAAAAGAGTGGAAATCTACAAGCATTCAAATTGACCGGATTCACCTGCCTATTTCTTCCCGTAGACTTACTGTGTGCAGATCTAGGCTATGTTATCATCCACCGGAGTAGAAATTGTTTATTCATGCAAACCTTGCCATTGGCAGCATAACTTTCCAAACTTTTGTATTCTAGGGTGTTTATTTGTCGATTTGAACACTACTATGTGGCTCAGATGTCAAAGTTTGACAATTTTTTTAAATTGAAGCTCCACAATGTAAGCCTATCACTTTAAAATAAATCATCCAGTTGTCATTTGTTATCAAGGTAATAGTCATTCATGGATATCTTGATAGTGATGGTATAATTTTCAAAACTTTTGTCTTTTTTGCAGTTTATTTATCCATTTGAACATCATTATACAGCCCATACATCAATGTTCATCCTGTAGTAAAAAAAAACAAAATAAGTGTCTGCAATGTTAAAGACACTGTAACATTTTGGAAGCTCAATTTTTAAAAAAAAAATTGTCAAACGTTGATATCTGACTTCATGACAGTGTTTGAATAAGAGAATTTGGAATTGTCAGTCAATGACTTGAGCTTTTACTTTTTAAAAGCACTTAAGTATCAGTTTGAACTGCAAATTTTTTTTAGGGCTTCATTGCTACACCTTATCAGATACACTAGTAGCATGGGGGATTATAATGTTGCTCAGGTTTTTTAAACTGGAAGTAATTAATTGTTAAATGGTGCCTATAAGTGATGTCTTTAAAGATCAGAGTTTCAATTTCCATACCATTAAAAGGACTCTTTAACCCGTTGGAAACTAAGTACAAGTTAACTCATGTTGGGGTCTATGGAAAATGTGTGTTATAGTGATTCAAATCATCTCCAACGGGGTAAAGAATAGAAAATACCAGGACCTCTATTTATATCTCTAGCATTCTGCCTACTCAGTTACCAATATTACTATAAATCAATAGCAATAAAACTTGACTAAAGTAAACTCTGAAACTTTGGTGTACAAACAACATTGAGTGTGTGATATTTGTGGTATCAATAGCTGATATAGATATCCAGAAATGATACTTGTGATAACATTTCCAAATTTGTTGGTATGACTCATAACATGGTGGTAATCCCCTATCTTTCCAGGAAATTGGTGATAAAAGTCACTGTAGTAACTTAGTTTTCATATTGGTTTTTGTTTTAAAGGGTATTACTGTTTTACAGTAAACAATGTTTATGAGATTAGGTATATATTAAAAAGTTGGACCTCTCCCTCTCGTAAAAACGACCCCCCCCCCCCTTCCAATAAAAAAAAAATGCACCAAGTATATTGTGATACACCAAATATGCCCTATGATTTAACCCATATATAAGTATTTATACCATCAGAGGTGACACATTAATCTGTTTTATTGGCTTTATTTTCATACTATATTTTGTGTCGTCTTAAAGCCACAGGCTAACATTGTTGAGCTTCAATTTAAAAAAAAATTGTCAAACTGTGATATGTAGGCTACATAGTAGTGTTCAAATGGACAAATAAACACCCTAGCAAATGAAAGTTTGGAAAGGTATGCTGCCACTGGCAACATATGCATGAATTAACAATTTGCACTCTGGTGGAGGATAAAATAGCCTAGATATGCACACAGTAAGTCTATGGGAGGAAATGGGCAGGTGAATCCAGTCAATTTGAGTGCTTGCAGATTTTCACTTTTTTAAAGCACTAAATCTTCATTTTGAAATACAATTTTTTCAGGACTTCATTTTTAGACATTATCAAAGACACTTAGAGCATAGAGGATTATGTAGCTCACGGTTTTTTTAAACTGTGTTCAATGTAAGCATGTGGCTTTAAGGTAATATTGTTGATTAGCAATCCATCATATAAATCTAAAAAGACATAACTCAATCACTGTCCCACCAGTCTTTATGTTTTCCTGGTACAGGTGTTGAAATTAATGTTTCCTGAAAGTTGCTTAAGATGCACACATTCTGCTGTATGCTTACCAGGGATGTAGTCGAGGCCGAATTATGCCGGCCTTGGCCTTGGCCTCGGACCGAGTCATGTGTACAAAGTCTATGGGAACAATATTGTTCCAGTGGCCTCGTGACTCGGAACGGTCGGCCTCGACTACATCCCTGATGCTTACACAAATAAACAAAAATAATGCATCCTTTGAAATATGCCATCATCCAAGTAAAATTATTTCCAGGTATGGATGTTATTATTCATGTGAACATTATCATCTGGAAATGAATATTCTTGATGAGACTGTAGTTGGAAATTCTTTTTCAGGCTAACATTTTAATGTGAAAAGCAATCCTAATGAAACTGCAATCAGGAAAAAATGGGTTGTTCCCCAAAGAAAACTGCTGTTTGAATGACTGGAAGAACAGTTTTAAATTCCCATACATTTTATTTTCTTTGCTGCATGTATTATGTGCACCATCATGAATGAATTCACTTGAATTTGAAATTAATATATATTTTTTCTTTTCCCTCCCTGTAGGCTGACCTGTGCATCCCCAGGTTAAATGAAGGTGACCAAATCCTGAGACTCAACAACAGAGACACGTCAACCTACAGCAACGAGCAGCTGGTCTCAACCATTCGCGCCTTGGGGGAAGCTATGACCAAAGACTTAGTGCTCACAGTCAGGCCAAATGGTAAGATCAGGATGTGTACTGACTCAGAATGTGCAGCAGTTTAGCCTATGTAGTACAACAAGAATTGCAATTTGGATGCAATGAAGCCATATATTTCAAATATATTAAATATTTCTATAAACTTATGATTTCTTCATGTCATCACTGTTATATTAAACTTTTAATGTTTTGCATATATGAATTTCCACTAATGTCAATTTAATTTTCTTAGTTAAAAGTTCTTCAACAAAAGTTCTTGGACAAAAGTTCTAGAAACAGTAGTCTTGGCTAGAGACTCCTTTACATTAGTGACACATCCTCTGTCATGAAAATTCAAATGTGCATAATTGATTACATGCTCAAATGTACCGCTCAAATAAAAATAAGTCCACTAAATTTGCTCTATTATAACTATTTTAACTCTTGCCCTCTCCCAAGGCTCAAAAGCCAAAAAATAGACACATAGATTTTCTTTAAAAATATCAACTGTTCAAACTTAAATTAAACAACAAAGCCACTGTAAAATATGTAGTGTTTGTCTTGAATGGACCGACTAGAATTGCTGAAGAGTACTTTGCAAGTGCAAGCACCCAATAATTACAGGTCATGAAAAAAAGTATTTATGTACGAAAAACGTAAAACCCAAGCATGGTAAAATGGACATATTTGTGTATTTGTGGATACGTATTTACATGTCCGTACATGTACTGAACAAGTTACCCATAAGAAATGAACACTCACTGCTTATAAACACTTCCTGATTTTGTTAGTGAACCTTTGAAATGTAGATCAATTCATTTGGCCTTGTGCAAATTTTATAACACAGATATCAATGTGTTCCACCACATACCGCTGTTAAAAATTTGCAAAACAACGACGGACTGAAAAGTTAATAAACTTGTCGCTCACCACCCCCCATCCACCTGTCCCGACAGCTGATATATGGGGGGCTTAACCCCCGTCAACTCGAAAGAGTAAGAGCCCAGATTCCTGTATCAACTACACATGACTCACACGGCCCAGTGGCGTTTCACAGAGTGACACGCTAATGCTGGCTTGCAGTCCCTTCCCCACTCCACATTCCCATAGTACTGTATCTTCTCTCCTACCCCACTTACCCATAATGTCTTCTCCCCACCCCCCCCCACCCCATCCCCAGCCTGCTACCCTCTCCCCCATGTGATGGCTGAGTCAGAGTTGAATAGTGCATGAGTCGTGTGTCTATGTGTCTCGCTCAGCCAATCTGGGTTGAAATTAACCACAGCTTTGCATACTTTCGTACACCGTGATAGCAGGTTATACAGAAAAGTATATGCTAGTATACTGTGGAAGGAAAAATTATGTGCTGCTTCCTTTGACATTGGTGTAGACATTGTACTTGATGAATATTGTTCGTCTATCTAGTAGTTTCAAATCAGATTTAGGAATCTGTACATTAAATTAAAGGAAACAATTATTTTGTGTGTTGTTCTATACATTTAACAATGTCAAATTGCATATAAAATTTCCAGAGTTATACTGCAGTTGTGGTACAATAGTTTTGGGAGGAGTTGTAGGAGGGTCAGTACAACTACAGTATTAGATGTAGTTTGCAGAACACTGCAATATAAATATAAAAGTAGTAGACTAGAAGTAACATTAATCATAGCAATAGCAGAAGTCATGGTCAAATATGGAAAATTTGGCTTGAGAGGCCTTATCTCTAATTTGTCCTACTGTAAAAATCACACAAACAATACAAAAACAAGCCAATATTTTAAAAATAACCTATCACAAGATTGCTTGTATATTATAAATTGTGAATGTCCCCTGACTCACTCACCACTAAATTAATGCTGTTTAAAAATTATTTGTGTAAGTGATTACACCAAATACTGGTCAGGTGTGATGTCAAGCTCACCATTCTAATCACATCTCAAGCCCATATCTTTTGTTTCTCACCACACCTTCCTTGTACAGTTTATGTCGGTGAAGAGGTGGAGGAACCAGTCTTTCAGTACATCCCAGAGAGTCCTAGAGTGGTCAATGGTGAAATCGACGCTCTGACGGAATCCATCATGCTCCTACAGGAAGGACTAGAGAGTGGAATGGCCTTGGCACAGTTTGATGTAAGATATTGAAACATAATATGCCTCAGATATTCCATTTAACCCTTTTATTTCCAAAATCAAAATATTGCATGCAAAATCTAAGGAGTTTTGTTGTAGTGGAAGTGACAGGGATAAAAAATGGTTTTAAAGTGTTAATTCTTCTTCTTGTACTCGTATGCCTCTTGTGAATGCATGTTTAGTACATATTCAATTTGTCCTTTTGTCCTAAGTTGATTGAGTACAGAATAAAAAGGGCTATGATAATTTTAGAGTCATTTATTTTTTAAATGTTTGGTCAAATAAAAAGTAATGATAAATGCCTCCAAAAATTATGCAGTTTTAACCAATCTCCCAGATTCTACACAAGCTTCCTTGAAACTAAACTGATCTTTTCACATCCCGACAAAGTTGAATCTTTCTGATTAATGAAAGATTTGTGTCTACTGTGGTTCATGCAGTTTATTGGTGATCCGCTTAACCGCGGATCACCATAGATTTCGTCAGAATTTTTTTCTTTTTTTCGTCTTTATTCGTGTTTCTTTCTCGCCATTTTTGTGCACGCGATATCTCGAGAACGATGAGTGCAATAGTTTTGTAACTTAACATAGTTATGTCTTATGTCAATACTTCGTGAATGTCCCCCTGTCAATGTCTGTGACGTCATCTATGACGTCATAAGCCAAAAGCTAGTCCTAACCTATATTTGCAATAACTCAAGCCGGCAGCGGAATAAAAGAACAAAATTTGGCAGCAGTCAAGTTAAGGTCAAGGGTCAACTTTTGGAACTAATCACGATGGGCTTGTACGGGCGCGTCAAAAATTTTAAAAGTTTTAAAATGCTCCAAATGACTTCTTATTAACAGTAGTATACGTTTTAGGTCATTTGGAGCATTTGGTACGCGCGCGTACGCGCGCGTTTTTTTCCGCGCGCACCCCCTTCCTGACCGAATATCATCGTTTTTTCGATGGATCTAGAGTTCTGACTTAATTCTCCATCAATTAGAACCCTTTCCCGACCACTAGGACCCAAAATATTGCTTACAGGTCCAAAAAACGTAAATGTGCGCGCATTGCGCGCGTGGTGAATAATGGGCATTTTTTAATGACTCATAACTCTTTAGAATTAACGGTGACCCCTACTTTTGATTGCTTATTCTGATAGACTATGATGCGTAGATAGCATTTCAGGCATCGCTTTCTATGCCAAAGTGTTGTGACGTCATCTATGACGTCACAAAGAAAAATCGTATTTCGGGCATATCTCATGACTAGAGTGGAGTAACATAACCAAACCTGGTAAACAGTAACTTCAGGTCAAAGGTCATCATGCGTGCTTATCATATGCGTGCATGCATCACGACGAACGCGTACGCGCACGTTTAAAATTAAGTCTGAAATCAGTCATTTTTCTCTAGAATAAACGATGACCCCTACATTTTATTGCTCATTCTGATAGCCTATGATCCGTAGATAACAGTTCAGGCACTACTTTGCATGCCAAATATTTGTGGCGTCATCTATGACGTCAGAAAGAAAAATCGTATTTCGCGCATATCTCATGAATGGGGTGGATTAAGATAACAAAACTTGGTACACATTAACTTCAGGTCAAAAGTTATCACTGGTGCTAATTACAACCGTCCGGGCGTCGCGAAGAACGCATACGTGCACGTCGAATTTCCAATTAATGTTTAATAGATAATTTCAGGTGATGAGCAACATATTTCATCATGCAATGATAATTGATATACATTGTTTGTCACATTTTCTTTAAATTTAATGATCGGAGCTTTACGCGGATCACCAATTGGTCTTAGTGACGAATTAACATCTAGTATTATTATTATTATTATTATTATTATTATTATTATTATTATTATTATTATTATTATTATTATTATTATTATTATTTATTTCGGCAAATCAAACGTACAAAATACAAATTATCATACGACACATAAAATGTACATAACACAATAAAGAAACATGCATCCACTGGACTGCCAGGGTAAAAAAAAAGTTAATCAAATAACTGTAGTCAATAAGACTATTTGACCCAATCCAGTGGATGCTCACAAAAATACGGACAAAAAATGAGCAGAGGCAATAAGAGATACTCCCTGATATCTCCCTGATTATTTTTTGATATTTCTATGGCTGAAATATATGAATGTTGGCAGAGCTCTTAATTATAGACTTCTGGGAGCTTTCAAACGCAGAATATGTACAGTATGTGCACTACATGTCATTGTAGTTGCCTGAGCCATCTAAACTGTACATTAGATTGCAATGCCAAATAACTCAGAGTGTATTCTCCGTGACAACAGTGTAATAGCTCCCAAGACAGATAACATATAAACTTCATTCATAGGCCAGTTTGAACAGGTGTTTTGGTATAATAAATACTTAAAATTGTTCAGAGTGAATTATGGACACATCATAAATGCAGTTTTGACAATTTTCAGAAATCTACATGTTTTAGAAGAAAATATTATGGTTTTTGTCCAATCAGAAGACAGGGTTCGTACGGGTCATGGAATCTCTGGAAAGTCAGGAAATTTGAAAATACTTTATCCAGAAGCAATTTCTTCTGGAAGGTCAGGGAAAATCATTTATTCATGACATTTTAAAAATGCCCCTAGCTTGATTGATAGCTTGCTGGTATTGTGATGATGTAGTTTTACAAGCGTCAAATATGTAAAATTGGTCATGGAATTTAAAGTTTTCTGCTCTGGAAAGTCATGGAAAAGTCAGGGAATTTTGAACATGTAAAGTGTATGAATCCTGGAAGATTATGATGATAGTGTAAGTAGTTAATTTTAGCAAAATTTTGGGGGTTTTGTGAAAATTGTGGTTCAAAGACATAAAATTAATTAACTCTAACTTCTGTGTTTTCGTTATTATACTTTGCTGATATGTTTTGTCCATTTTCTATAGCGTGGAATAATCAGTGGCCTTTTGAAATTTGTTGTTTTTTTACATTGTGTATTCTGCAAAATATTTGTTTTTATAATATGGTTAAATAATATTAGGAATAACTAGTGATATGGCAAACTGTGACATTTAACTCTGTTGTAAAAAAAAACATAAAAAAGCAGGAAAGTCGCAGCAATTCGAACACATAGGCAACCGTAGACACGAATGTATTACAGGCTTAAGGCTGTAAATCTCGGATTACTATTCAGTGCTGAACAGTGAGAGAGATCCGTTACAAAATGACTTTGGGACTGGATCGGCAGTTTCACTCAAGTCACTCGGGGTCGTGTGAAAGGTTCAGTATTGAATGGCCCATGCATGAGTTATCACTTTCTGTTGTATTCTCAGATGTCGCAATTTAATCCCACTTATTACTGGTATCATCATTCTGGCTGTGATGGTGTTACATTTTGAAAAAAGAATGTACAAAATTATTGCGCACATTTCAGGTTAATTTCACAAATGTAAACTACATTAGCACACATATTTTATTTACAGTACAGTTCGAGAGTTTCTTTCCATTGGGAATATTCCATAATATTTGAACTTTACCTGGTAGATTTCAATACAACATGCATTCTCCATAGATCCCAGCTCATGATATCTTGCTCTAAGTCTCCAGCAGGTTAAAAGATTCCTTCCCGTTTGCTGATGGAGTTCTATACCTCATACTTGTCTGAACGTATGATTAACTTTTGCAATGTACAAATATAGATATTTAGTTTATGTGAGACTATTGTTGACAACATTTGAATTTATGTCAACTTTTAAGATACAATATGATTTTATTCCATTCCAGAACATTTTGAAACATCTGGAAATATCTGAAGTAGTACTTTGTACTTATTGTTTAACCCATTGGAGATGATTTGATTTTACTGTAACACGCATTTTCTATAGACACCAACACGAGTTAACTCGTACAAGTACAAACAAATCTCAAACTTTGATATTTGAGCTACGTCATAGTGCCTGAATGGACAAGCAAACACCCTGGAATACAAAACTATGGAAAGTTGTGCTGCCACTAGCAAGATATGCAGGGATAGATATCTCACACATCAGTCTTGGGGAGGGGGGGGGGAGGGGGACTGGGTATGGCAAAATTAGTCTCTCATAGATTTTCACTTTTTAAAAGCTCTTTATGATCATTTTGAAGTACAGTTTTCCAGGGCTTCATTTTTAGACCTTAGCAGAGCCTGTAATATAACATGGAGGAATAGGATTATGTTGCTCACTTTTATGCTCAGATTTGTTTGTACTCTGAAAATAGTTAAATGATTCCTTTGATTTTTATTTTGGGTTACTTTTGTTATTTTGTGTTTTACAGCAATTATACAGGAAAAAACCTGGTATGACGATGGGTGCCTGCCGGTTAGCAGAAAATGTCGCCAAGAACCGATACAGAGATATATCACCATGTGAGTATTCTAAACCTTCTGACCCCCTAAGGAGACAAATGATTCAATCCATAATGAATTATTGTTCAAGGCACTGGAAAATTCCATTTCCAAATACATGTATGTAGGGGTGTGCATGTAAAATAAAGCCAAACAGGAATATCACTGCTAAGTTACATTTTTGCAATATCATTTCTATTTAACTCATTTTTAATTCAGCAATGAACGATGTACAAAGTATGATGATAATGCTGATACTGTTGCTGATGATGATGTTGGTCTGGGAATGATGACGATGATGATGAATGATGATGATGATGATGATGATGACAACGACAACGACGATGATGATATGCCAAGTACCCTAAAGGATCATGTAGCTTCAGTGGATATGTTTTATAGAACATATTGTATAATTTGGTAATAAAAAATCACACCTTATAAGTGCAAATGATTTTGCAAGTCACATGTAGAAATAAATTTCATATAAGCAGCCGTACACATTTATCAAGTATGTCTACAAATCACCCATGTAGATTTTGACAGTCATTCATGTCCTTTATATGAACTTCATGTCCAGGGTAACATCGCCATCCTTACCAAGGGCATGATAACATTTTTGATAATCCACATCACCTTGAAACCGGGCAGGTCAACAAATAATTGTAAAGCCCATAATCGGCCGTGATCATCACAAAATATCTCTCACCACCCCTCAAAATAAAGTGAGCCATTCTATTTTTGTTTGTGACTGTCACACAATCCGTCTTGTTTTGGTGATTTTTTTTTTCAGATGACGCAACGAGAGTCATATTGCAAGATGCAGACACGGGAGATTATATCAACGCTAATCTGATAAATGTGAGTAACAGTATAGGGTAAACATTGTTATATTGGGTTACTTCTGCTTGTAAACCACCCACCCTTGGCATAAAACCCTAGATTTCTATATAATCGTTAACTCTTTGAATGCTGAGAGTGGTATTTAAAGTTAGTTAATCTTTTTTGCATGCCTAAAAATTGACATTGTTTAAATACACCGGTTTATAGAAGAAAATATGGAGGAACCTTTAATAAAATTAAGATATTATCATAGTGACCATTACTTTTTAACCCCTTGGGAACAGTGGGTTTGTACAGAAGCCCAGTAAATCTCAAAAACAGTGACAAACCTAAAGTGATCGAACACTGTAAAAATTGTATTTACATGTACCCGCTTTTCTCACTTAAAGTCTCAAATTGAACTCAGACTGATAGAATTAACTGATCGTGATTGATTTACATGTGTTAGTGCTTTTTGTGGGGGATGGTGAAGGAATTGATTCATGTACACATCATGCATGATTCATGGAACCAGTTTATGACGTTCAGTGGTCATGATCCGAAAACTACACATTCCTGTGAATACAACAGTAAATCAGAGCTTTAGGTTAAGTACTTTATTATATCGCTGTATAAACACAATGCCTTTGTTTGATGTCACTCTGCATTTTCCTTTTCATTTGTTCTTCGGGAATTTTAGATGGATATTCCGACCTCAGAGATAATCAACCGGTATGTCGCAGCCCAAGGCCCATTACCAAACACGGTCTCTGATTTCTGGTACATGGTCTGGGAACAGAAGTCAACACTTATAGTCATGCTCACGACAAATGTAGAAAGGGGAAGGGTAAGACGCCTTTGACTTTGTTCTGTTTGATATGATGGTTGTTAATTGCTGATTTGTTTATTAAAAAATTAAACAAAATCCTTGAAAGTCAAATGTTGAAGTTGGCAGGCCTGTAATTGGTACAGAGTTGTATGATAACAGACATGCACAGAAGTTTTGAGTAAAATCAGATAAAGATAGATTTCAGGATTTGCTAGTCCATCACTTCCCTTTATTATGATTACCAAACAGTAGTAAAGTACTTACAAATGGTGTGTTGAAAATTTGAGATCCATACATCACAAACTTATTGTTTTATGAAAAAAAATAATAATGATATCTTACCAGAATATTGTTCTTTCTGTGAGTTTTAAATTTTGCTCAAATTGCAGAATACAGTATGCATGACCAGCTGATGGGCAGTGGGCGACTACTGTATACATTTATTTATTTATTTATTTATTTATTTATTTATTTATTTATTCATTTGTTTATTCATTTGTACTTTTCACTAGGTAAAATGTCACAAGTACTGGCCTGATCTAGACGATAAGTTGACTTTTGGTCCACACTTAGAGGTGAGGTGTACAAGATGTGACGAGACGCCATCATTTGCCTACAGGGACTTTGTTGTCTCAAATACACAGGTAACTAGCAATCTTTATGGTTATGACAATTAATGTCAAGATGTGAGTTTGTGTTAAAGAGAAATACCTGAGCTTGTTAAAGTGTACCAATACCCTGAGTATAATGTTAGTTAATTATGTAAAATACACGAAAAACAACCATAATTCACTTGTGATAACTCCTGAAATTATACATATTTCGAGAAATCGGATCATAACCTCCATAATATTTTGGCACTTGTGCTCCGCGCCTTCAAGTTGTGCTCCGTAAGCACCGGTTTTTATGTGTGCGCATTCTAGCTATACGCGTATGTTTTTACAATGATATCGCGATTTCCGTGTCGATCGGCCCACAACTTTCCATGCAATCCCACCAATCTCGGCACAACTTATACGAACAAAGGTCGGGAAATATTGTGGGGATTCCTTGAAATCGTGCTCAGGATTATAAATTTCATGCTGGTACCATCTGTTTTGTTGTTGCATTTGTCATGATAAAAAAATGAAATGTTTTCCCCCAAGATGTCTTCACCCTGACTGGCTTTCGTTCCAGCGCTGGTACGGCCCGCTGTGCGAACAAGGATAAAAATATCGATAGCGCGATGGATCGATTGATAGAATTGGGTGATCGACTAGTCTGTTTCAAGTCGTTTTTGCTTTTATAAACTTTTTTAAATTTACATTTAAACCCTAATAACTTGACAGCGGAGTGAAATAAAATTCTAATATTTTGTAGAAAGGCATGTCTTAAGTGTATTTTACATATATAACAAACATTATACTCGATATTGGGTTTAACACTTTAACCCTAATCACGGTGGGCGTTTTTGGCTATGCGGTATATCTGGGGGAGTGGGCGGATTCGCCCCCCACCCCCCCCGATATCTCGGCCGTCAGAAATCGCGCGATCGCTGCCGAAAAATCTGGGCACGCAACGTTCCCGATCACGTATATCTACAAGACTGATATTGTTAATTACAGGAATTAATTTCATATCAATTAATTATGCGCTAATTTATGCGTAAATATAATTAAGCTTAATCACTAATTAAAGCTCCAACACTGCTAATTTTTGTTGTTGACACTCTTTTAGCATTCTTAACAAGTTTACTGTGAAAAAAAATCCGGAATCAAATTGAATTTCCTATGTATTTTAATTGTATTTTTCAAATTTTCTTAATGTATTTCTTTGATTTTTCAACCTTTTGTTTATGTTTTTTGATGAAATTTGTCGGGGACAGCCTTTTGCGGTCATTAAACAGCCCAAAATTTAATTAATTTCACATAAAAGTGAAAATAATCATTAATTGTTATGAGTTTGGCCTGAAAACACAATGTTATTGGAAATTTACACAAAAATCCGTTCTTTGAGCGATTTTGGCCGGGTGACATGCCCAGTAAAAAATGTTGCGTAACTTGGAACCGGCCGGTACGCGGAGTCGCAAATTGGTTCAAAGATGCTGCACATATCACGAGAAATAAAGTCATGAAACCGACGTGGCAACTGCTCTCGCGCCGTCCAGGCGATTTTGCGCGGAAACGTCTAGGGGGGGGGATTCCGCGCCCCCAGCCTTTTTAGGGTTAAAGAAACATCAGTGTCTCATTGAAGAGAGAAGAGTGAAGACCTGATTTGATGGTCCCCTGCTCCGGGACTTGACTGGATGACTATGGTTACTGGTCGTTTTATCTTGCTTATATATTTCCTGTCATTTGGTGATGATAATGACATTGATAGCAACAATGATGAGGAAGAGGATGTTAAAGGTATTGGCTAACATTTACCACAGTTAAAAAAATCTGAGCTACATGATTCCCCATGCTACCAGTGTCTTTGATAAGGTCTAAAAATGAAGTCCTGAAAAAATTGTATTTCAAAATGATTATTTAGTGCTTTAAAAAAGTGAAAATCGTAAGTTGACAGGATTCACCTGCCCATTTCCTCCCATACTATGTGTACACCTAGGCTATTTTCTGCTCGCCCCGAGTATTAATTGTTTATTCATGCACAACTTGCCATTGGCAGTGTAACTTTTGTATTTTAGGGTGTTTATTTGTCCATTTGAACACTACTATGTAGCTCAGATATCAAATTTTGATAATTTTTAAAATTAAAGCTCCACAATATTAGCCTATCACTTTAAAGGTAAATGACATGATTGGGGGTAGTCCTCAACTTGGGCTGAAACTACTCTAGAATCAAGTACACTATGCAAGGATTCTTCTGTGAAAATCTTGTAGTCAAACGTTGACTTATTCTAAAATAAATAATGTCAATATCCCTCATATCAGGGAAACCTGCTGTGTGGCTCTCTATAGGTCCTATTTTTATCGTGCCCTGATAAAATTTAAATACTCCTATGTTTATGCTTGATTCTCCTTAAGTAAACAAGTTAGAGACAAATTCTCCCAGGTGGGAGATCCACTCCAGCTGGTGTATAGTTGGTATATATTTCAACTCATTTGGTTCTTGAAGCATTTTCAAGTGTTCCCAATCATGTCACTAACCTTTAATATTGATATTGATGAAGAACAACTGCATACATTATTCTGAAAGCAATGAGTACTAATAAACAGTGTTCTTGTTTTGTTTTTGTAAGCAATGCCAGGAAGGGGGGGGGGGATTTTGCACCCATTGTCTTAAACTTTTGTATCGGCACAATTTCAAATACCATTTGCTAAAAGTTTCATCACAATTTCAAGTTTTGAACTTGTAGTGACTTGGTCACTCGCTCAATAGTTTGTTGAACTGCTCAGCTTTAATCAGTTCTAACCGGTTCGTGATGTCGCAATAATTCAGCATGTCTTGTATAAATTTACCATTCACGTGATTATTCTTAAGCCAATCACTGTAATTTTTAACGCATAATTTATCTTCGTTAACCAATCATCATCGTCAATTGCACGTGGATTTTCCCCGCGACTTTCCATCATTCTAATCAATTTGTGCAATATTCAATTCTCACTGCAAATACTTATTTTTATAATAAACATCATGAAAAGGGAATGTTCTGTTCATGTAATTATTTGTGTAAACTGACTGTCCACGTATATAGTAAAAATAAGGAATTATTTGACACACCAATTCATTTACAATCTACATTCATTTACTTTAATCATTCACAATCTATCAAACGTTTATCTTAACTAACTGTGTCACATTTTTTCTTACAAACTCTTCAAATTTCGTGTTGCGTAAAAACAAAATACATGAATCATAGGTCCTTACACTTTCTTGTGGAAATATTATGAAATCTTGTTGGCTAATTAGTGGGCAGCAGGGTAGGAATTAATTTTTATTTTTTAAGGGCGATTTTCATTAGAGCCTTGGCCCTTGGAGCTATTTTTCTACCACTGGGACTACTTTTTTATTGCACATCAGAATGTGAAGAATGCAATGAAAGATTACTTGTTTTAGCCAGTGCTTCATCCATAAAAGCAACCATTTAATTCATTTTTGTTTCAATGCCATAATAAAACAAAAGTGAAATTTTTCGTAGCAAATCTGAGGGCGATTCTTAAGGAAATGGTCGCCCCAAAGAGTTGGGTTTGGGGGATTTTAGGGGGCGACTTGGGCTTTGCCAAGGGCTAAATCGCCCGTCGCCCTGGGTTAATTCCTACGCTGCTGGGCAGAAGTATATTTTGGCTGAGTGGTTGATCAATTCTGTATTTCGATCTAATTAAAATGTAACATACACTGTACATATAGAAGTAGAAAAGTATGGAGTATGCTGTAGAATAGTAAGAGTAACTTGTTATAGTGATAGTTGTGAGTAATACAGGTATCACTTTTGTCGTGATTAATCTATATTTTGATTTTTTTTTCTTTTTCCTTTGTGCATCTTCAGACTAAAGAAGAAATCTCCATCCTCCAGATGCAATATGTAGCGTGGCCGGACCACGGTGTACCTGATGACTCCTCAGACTTCTTGGACTTTGTACTCAGGGTGCGACAGTGTCGGGTCGGTATGGAGGTACCCACGATAGTACATTGCAGGTAGGAATGCAGGATGGGAAAGGTTTTTAGTCCATCATTGGTCCAATATTTTACAAAAAAGGAATTCCACTGTGCTAAAAAAATACAATAATTTAAGGGAAATGTTCAGATTGGACGTCATCCTCCAGTTAGGACACAATGCTCCCAGAATCAAGTAGCGTGTACTGTTAAACAACTTTGCTGTGAAAACGTCATATTCGTACATTTCCTTTTGGTTGTACTGCTATCAGAACAAAATGCTGTGACAGTGAAATTTGTTGTGTCGCTTTCTATAGGATAAATTTCTGTCAGAGCTGTAGATTAATTCAATACTCATAAATTCATGTTTATTTCTCCTCAAGTAAACAAATTCAAGACAACTCCTAGCCTGGTAGACACTCTAGCCATTGTGTATGTTGGAATATGTTTGAACTCATTTGGTTCTCAAAGCATCATTGACTTCTCCCAACACTGTCTTTGCTCTTTAATTCATTCAATATTAATAGTTATAGTGGCTTACAAACTTAATCATATTTTGCCAGTATAATACTCATATAACAAAACTATCAAGCCAGTATTACTTGAAGATCCACCCCTATCCTCTTTCTCTCATTTCCTTTCCAGTGCCGGTATAGGAAGGACAGGTGTCCTTATCACCATGGAGACAGCCATGTGCCTGATAGAGGCCAATGAGCCTGTATACCCGCTGGACATCGTACGGAGCATGAGGGACCAGCGACCCATGCTGATACAGACAGCTGCTCAGTACAAGTTTGTGTGTGAGGCTATCATCAGAGTTTATATGGGTATGTATGACATAAACACCCTTCCTCCCCCTCTCCTCTAACCCCTGCCAAACCCCCCCCCCCCTAAAAAAAAAAAAAAAAAAAAATACCTTTGAATTATGGGCTATTAAAGCCCCAAGTTGAGTTTTGGGAATTTTTTGTTTATTTGAAAGCTTTATGCCCCAAAGTCATAACCCTGCAATAATAAACTCTGAATGTCTTCAGTTTTTTTTTAATTAATTAATGAAAAATCTCGGGAGGGAGGGGGGGACCCCCGAGATTTTCGGCTATATTTTACATTATAGCATCCAAAGGGTTAATAAGGCGTTAAGGTTATATGAGTTATACCTCATCTGAAAGAGCAGAGTCTGCTCTTTCAGATGAGGTAAAACTCATTTAGAGTCTGCTCTTTCAGATGAGGAATAACTCATTTATCCTTAACGCCTTATTAACCCTTTGGATGCTATATTGTAAAATATAGCCAAAAATACTCGGGGGGTCCCCCCTCCCCAAGATTTTTCATTAATTAATTTTAAAAAAACTAAAGACATTCAGAGTCTATTATTGCAGGGTTATGACTTTGGGGCATAAATCTTTCAAAAAAACAAAAAATTCCCAAAACTAAACTTGGGCTTTAACTAAACTTCATCACTGTGGATATTCATTCATTCATTCATATACAGTACATGTACCCCACCAAAAGAAGTTTGAAGGATGTGCAAGACACAATTTTTTTGATGTTCTGGGAGAGTGCATTGTTAGCACAAAGTTAAGATGTAGGCAGCGGTGGGCCCCCAGAAATTTTTCAAATCCCACCTTAGTTATCTCAGATTTTAGTTTTTGAAATAGTGTGTTCAGTAAGTAAAGGTCTTCACTCCCCCCCCCCCAAAAAAAAAGAATTTGTACCTTCAGCTTAAAATGGTAGGGTACTCACTTCCTAGAAAGAGTCATTGTAGTCAAATAATGTTTGTAATGTTTTATATACAATTGTACACGTAAACATGATAAGTGATATCCTTGAAAATGCTACCTACAAAATAGCCTTTGTATATGATGCAAGTTTTATTTATTTTTTCTAAAAATGTTAATAATGCCTTTTTTCTCTGTTTTCATGGGTCCCCGTTTCAGATGGAATCGTCAAGCCTCTTGAGGAGTACAAGTCATGAGACCTGCCGACTATAAACTGTCTTCCACACCAATGCAGTGAATCACCAGAGACAATCACCATCATTTCAAAAAAAGACTGGAGAAGAAAAATGAGGAAAAAATGCTTTGTAGCCCACATGCTTTGCAGTGTTGGTCGCTTTGCTGTGTACTGTCCGTTTAAGTAGGCTGGAGCAGTCGTACAACAAAGAAAGTTGGAATGTGTATTGTTTACAAAACTAAACAGGTAACTTACCGTAAAAAAAGTTGTAGCCTGGTGCTGTATATTTTCACTAGTTGGTATGTACAAATTTGTTATTTTTCTGAAAGGAAAAGATTTGGCACCTATATTATCTGTAAAAAATATAAAAGGATGGACAAAAAGATGTGTACTTTTTTTAAAACACAGAACTTGATAAGATATGCTTGTTATTTTGTCATGTGATTTTGCAATATAGTGATGTGCGGTGAAGGTTGCTGGTGTTAAGAACAGAGTTAGGTCCGTCTGCTCATTGGTCAAGATTTGTTATTAGTGGTGGATACGTTTGGATTAGAGTTTCCAATTTTGATAGCACCAAGTGTTTATTTTGAGACTGCAGAAACTTTGATTGTGTAAATGGCTGTTTGTTATGTCCATATTTGTGTTTTACACTAGCATCAGGTAAAGACAAGCTAAGGTGCATTTATAAACACTTTATTTTACAAAAATGAGTTTTCATGATGTGCTCTATGCTTTTCATGACGCTGGTACTTACAGAATATATGATGGTATCACATAATCCCATTATTTTTGTTGCTCCAGTGAGAAAATGAAAAAAAAAATCAACACTTCTGGCAGGTGCTGTTTGACAGGGAGTCATCATAAGCATCATCATTATCATCACCCTTTTCTGCCTTCTCCTTTTCCTCCATCCTCCTCCTCTTCTTCCTCCTCCTCTTCTTCCTCCTCCATGTCCTACTCCTCCATATACTCCTACTCCTCCTACTCCTACTCCTCCTCCTCCTTATCATCATCATCATCCATCATTTTTCCAGTGCCACTGACCTGAACTTTTTTTGATCATGGCCTTTACCTGAGCTCCCCAGTTTATGGTTTCCACCTCGTTGAGACTGGAAACTCTTTTCTCGTCTTCTGCCTGCATCTATTCTCAAGGTCTTGCATGGTCTGCCATGTGTTCGTAAACCAGTCACTACGAAGGGACCAGTCAGTGACCAGTGAGTGACCAAGAACTATGTGGTACTGTGATAGCATCATCCCTGTTCTGTATGTCTTGGGGCTTCATTTCATAAAGTTTATTTTGAATGATAAATGACACAAAATCAGTTACAAATAATTAGCCTATAGGTCTAAATCTTTGGAAACAAAAGTATACCAGAAATAAATGAAAATCAATAAAGGATGATTAATTGTAAACTGCATTTTTTTTTTGCAAAATAGAACTGATTTGGGAGTTTTCCTTCCCCATGTTGTTACAGTTTTCATTACCAGATACAAATAATTTGTCTCAGCACAGAGATATCTCCAGTTTTAGAATTTGTTTGGTCCCCATTCTTTGATGGCTTTCATTTAATTTGTTAGGAATCTGTATTTCTTCTAAAACTTCAAATCAAAATAAAGTATGAACAGTCATTAAGACAAATTTCAAGGAGCTGCTACATTTCTAGTTACATACTTCCTTTGTCTTGTAACTGAATCTGAATTAGCAGAAATTATTTAAATTTTGTTGTCAGTCACAAACTAAACAAAAAGTTTTTACACTATGTAGTTTTCAACTAGAGTTTGATATCATAGTTATGGATAAATGTATTTCATCAAATTAATGCAAATTTATAGATCAGTTGGTGCAAATCAGGCAAGAATCGGCCAGTTCTTTCGAATACAATTTTTTACCTTGAATGAAAACTGAAAATATTGATAATGATAATTTGTGTGAATTTGTATATTTTGCCATTTTTATGCCTCCGCAACGAAGTTGCCGGAGGCATCATGTTTTCGGGTTGTCCGTCCGTCCGT
>JZLH01S0365306.1:224390-239824 GCA_001188425.1 Eucidaris tribuloides
TTTGAAGTATCAAAGGCATTATTGTTCAACATTTTGCATTATTTCTGACATGTATACAAAACTGTAATACATTATACATGTACATGTCTATTACAAAATTTTGGTAATTATTAGTCCATTTTCCCCATAATTGTATCAAAAGAAATTCAAGGCAATTCTTTGTGCATTAACAGAGGCCACTGGTACATGTATGTCATTACATATCTAATTACAATTAGAAATTATCGTATGTTAGCAAAGCAAACAGCAAGCAACCTTCATGATCATTTATTCATATTTGGGGTATTCTACGGTAACAGGCCCATTTGGGAAAAGTGATCTTACGCTGACTTTTAAAAGAAATGTTCACTCAAAACAAAAATATTTGAAATAAGCATAAGAGAAATACGCTAATTATCTGTACCAAAGAGTGTTTTATATTATAGGGCCTATAACCTTCCACTTTCCACACTAACCCGTCGCGTCAGCGCAACAACGCCCTTAGATGCGCTTGATTAAAAAACCTGTCAGTGCAGAAAGGCCCTTACCGGGCCCTTATGGAACGTGCGCGCCGTTGCGCAAAGGCCGTAACTGAACACGCGCATGACCGCAGTATAATGCCGTTAGTATACACGCGCACATGTTAATGTAAGGGCCTTTCTGCACTGACGCGCGTGTTCCATAAGGGCCTTTCTGCACTGACTGGTTTTTTAATCAAGCGCGTCTAAGGGCGTTCTTGCGCTGACGCGACGACTTATTGTCCGTCTCCATGTTACATACCTTCACTTGAAGCAGAAACTATAGTGTAACACACATTTTCTGACAAATACATGTAATTAGCTTAGTCTATCGCTCCTACACCAATTATTTTTGGTTAGCTGTAGTGTAAAAACCTGAAACGGCACAAACAGCAGTGGTATGGGATATTCTGTCTCCCATGTTAGGATCAGTGAAAAGTGGAAAGTATAGGCCCTTTATTATAAAGACTCTTTGGTACAAATAGACTAAAGGTGTATCGGTACGGTTACCCGACTGGGCACCGACCTTCAAAAGTAAAACCGGTTATGAATCTGTCATTTGCGTTATTGTGAAGTGTGTATACAAAGTTCATAAGTTCATCTCACTCAACTTTCAAGTGCAGTAGGTATATTATGGAAGGTCATTGGGACTTACTGGGGGAGAAAGTTGACCTCTATGGAGTATTTAGTATGCGAAGTATGCAATAGGTCAGTTTGGGGGGCAAGGTTTAATGATGAGTCTTATCAATTTAGAGAGGAAGGAACATATGTCATCTTTTTTAAAGTAGTTTTTTTTTTCCCCCCTTGTGAACTCTAGTGCATGTAGTATAGCAAGTACATGCTCACAGGATTGTAACTACTCATTTGTCAATGGGGATTATCCGAACATCAACAGCAAATACAAATATTATGACAGGCAATCTGTTTGTTTAGGTTATTCAGAACCATTCGGATATTGAAGTCCGGTTTATGGATAGTAAAATAACCTTAAAGATACAACACTAATACATTGTGTCCCAGAAAAAATGTCCCTCTCGTAGACCACAGAATAATTACCAAAATCAGGTTTTATACTCAATTACAGTTATATATTTAAAAATAAAAAGCCCATTTAATTTTGTAGTTTCTGTGAAAATTTCAAAGGTCTCGCTTCATTGGTTTTGATTTCACAGGCTCTTATGTAATAGCAGTGCTTTCCAGCCCATTCCAAGTTTGCTAAAAAGAAATGCACACTACGGACACATTATGCATTATTCCATGCTGCACTTTTAGATCAGCGACTGTGTACTTGTTGTTATCAAGTAATAAGGTCAAGTTATTCACTATTTAAAATGAAACTTATCAAAATTCAGTTCTTCTGGTCATGTTTGCTTTCACAAGGTGTGTTCCATTTATAGCTTATCCTTCAATGTTCAGCTTGTAAACCTTTATTGTTCTCCTGCACATCCTTACACCCAATTTCCATTCAGGTTGATACATTGATGTAGCACTGTAAACTTGGAATGGACTGAAAAGCACTGCACTGCTGTTATAGACTGTGCATTCAAAACCAATAAAGCGAGACCAATGAAATTTTCACAGAAGTTGGAAAATAAAACGGGCTTTCTAAATCTGAACACTAAATTCAGAATGATAACTCGATTTTGCAATAAATTTAGCAGTCTATCAGAGGGACATTTTGGGGGGACACACTAATTTCAACAATTTCTTTTGTTTTGAGTGAACACTTCTTTTAAACCTTAACGGAAAATCACTTTTTCCAAATGGGCTCATTACCATACAAGACCCCATTTATTGTTCTCATTAAAAAATAAGAGTTGATACCAATGAATGGACTTGATCTTTGTGTCAGATGGGATTCCCACCTAATCTTTGAAAATGAACATTCACGTTCCATCTATTCATGTTCCATCTGTGAACATGAAAGAGTTTTGAGATTTAAAACAATTCTAAACAAAACTTGTGTACCTCTTAATGCATTCTACTGTGAACCACGGTGTGTTAAATTGGAAAGATTTTATAGAAGAATTTAATAGGTGGTAACTGGATTGTCATAACAGAACAGTCACTACCATTTTCATGATGAATGGATAATGAAGCTTAAAGACAAGGTCCACCCTGACGTTGAATTGGTTTTAATAATGAACAATGAAAGAAACATATTAATGAAAGTTTGGTGAAAATCCACCAAAATCCACCAAAGAAGAGCGGAGTTCGGAAATTACTAAAGTATTAAATTTGTGATGTCACATGCAAGCAGCTCTCCCATGTCATGTAATATAATTTCCATAAAGTACCATTTTTCTCAGGAAGTTGTAAAATGATATTACATGTGCATTCAATATATGATTAGAAACATTATTTCATACATGCTTCTATGAAAAAAAAAATTCAATTATCATAAACCAACAAAAAATGGCAATTTATTGAATTAATATTACATGACATATGGGGAGCTGCTCGAATGTGACGTCACAAAATTAAAACTTTGAAAATTCTTAACTCCGTTATTCTTTGGTGGATTTTCGCCATACTTTATTACTTTCATTAATATATTTCTCTCATTGTTCTACTTTTATTAAAACCAACTTGACATCAGGGTGGACCTTGCCTTTAAACAAGCCCCAGAATTACCAACCACAAAAATACAGTAAATTTTAATACACACAAAATTGACTTGCTTACGTTGTGCAAATTTAGGAAGAAATCAGTGTTGTCAGTTGTGTGAAAGTACAAATATTTTGCTTAAAGCCCAAGTATAGTTTTGGTAGATGGTAAAAGATGAAATTCTTTGCTATTATGTTTTTAGATAGATGTCCTGAAATGGCTTGCTCTGAACTCTTCCATGTTTTAGAAATAATTCAAAATTTCTCATTTTAAACATCACAATTTGTCATTATAAACAATTTTCAGCAGATTTGATGTTGTTTTCTAATATCTGGGGTGACAACAGAATACTTTGTGAAAGATCCATTCAAAAGTTGTCTCATCAACCAAAACTATACTTGAGCTAAACATATTTTTTAATAGGCCCTATTATCTATATTATCTCTATGATGGTACGAAAAATATTTCTTCATTACGATGACTGCTCAGTCTCAGCCATATTCTTCTTTCTGTTTTCTTCCATTTTTTCCACCATTTCTTTCAGTATATCACGCTTGTGCATGTTTGTTGCTCCACTAGAGTACACAAAGCCAGGTGTTTCATTCCCGTAGTACGTGTACAGCTGCTCTCCTTTGTTCCCCAAGAGTTTTCGTAGTGCCCTGTTCTTTTGCAGGACTTTCTCGTAAAATTCAAGTCCCCCGATGGTGTAATCCTGGTTGATGTGAGCGACGCGTGCATTGGCTTTCAAGTCAACTCTCTCATTGATTCCACCCATTAAGAATCTATATGTGAAGAAGAAACATGTTCCAACGATCAAGCCTGTTGCATAGATCGGCACTAATGGTGAGAAAATTTGAATGATAAAAGTTGTCGCAAACCCAGCTAGAGTAGTCGCTGGAGCTAAAAGAATGGAGTAGAGCGGGAGATTGCTTTCCACCAGAGCGATATGTTGTCCCATTGCAAATTTGCGAGCCTTTTCGCTCATCTTCAGCGAGTCCCTCAACCACATTCCCTCTCTAGTGTCGAGATTCGCTCTGATGGGACCCGAGAATCTCAGGTTGGCTAATTCAGGGTTTTCAACCATCGTGGCTGGGATTCCGAAGTGGCAACCTGATGGTAACCATGGCGACCCCTTGGTTTTCACTTCCCATCGGCTCGTGATGAAGGTGGCATACTTGGAGGGATCCACGTTCAGGTCCCTGCACACGTCAGTGAATTCTCGTTTCTGCACCTCTGTGACTGTGTAGCACTTGCCCGTCTTGTAGGCTTCAAATATTGGACGAAACAGCTTGTTTGGGAAAACATGGGGTGCTGCTTTAAAGCTAAGCACAACACCAGCACTAGACACTGCAACCACAGCAAAACCGTGAGGCTTTCGTAGGAAGTTTGCAAACCGTTGCATTGTGATGCTTGATGGTCTATGCTGTTTCTATTCAACCTGCATTAGTGATACAAAAAAATGATCACTTACTTTTAACTTCATGTTGATATCAAACAAAAATATGTACATTTGAAAACGGTAGAATAAGAAGTACTGACATCACGTAATACTACTTTTGAGAAGCAAAGGGTCAAAGTTTCCAAGTTTGTCTACAGATCACAATTGTTTGAGTTGTACATCCAAACTTGGTGAGTTAATTGACACAATAAAAGATGAATATAGGACAAAAACAAACATTGTCACACCTGCCGATTTCCAATAATCAATAATCAATATTGTGGACTTGTGTACTTCTTCTAAAAACAAGGGTCTGAGGAAAACAAATGCATTTCTGTAATAAATGAATGTCAAAAACACTTAAAGGTAAATGACATGATTAGGGGTAGTCCTCAACTTGGGCTGAAACTACTCTAGAATCAGGTAAACTATGCAAGGATTCTCCTGTGAAAATCTTGTAGTCAAACGTTGACTCATTCTAAAATAACTTATGTCAATATCCCTCATGGCAGGCAATCCTACAGAGCAATAACTTCTAGATATCCAGTTTAACTCGTGAGCTGTATTCCTGTATCCTGTAATTCCACCGTGAATCTGCCTCCGGACTTTGAGCTTTGCCCGGGTGCCCGGCTCTTCCTTGGATTCGGTTGAGACTACATTGGCGTAGATTCGGCAGGCTCACTAATATTCATGAGCTTGGAAATCTCGCTAGCTGACTATATTTTCTAAGTTTCGTTTGATGGAATAAACCTCATCTCCAATCTAATTTTAAAAAAGATGATAAAAATAGCTTTGAAAATATTGCCTCCAACAAGATTCAAACCAAGGATCTTCAGATATGAAGACTGCCTCTTTAACCACAGAGCTAGCTGCGATTCGGTGACGAGCATTAGTAATTTTGTGATCTTATTGTATCCAAGTTGTTCCAAGGTGTTAATATTAATGAGCCATACGTCATCGGCCGAACGAGATTTCCAAGCTCATGAATATTAATGAGCCTGACGAATCTTAGTCAATATAGTCTCAACCGTTGGATTCAGACCTCCGGCGTGGCGAGGGACACGCAGCTCACTGACAGCACACCCTGGATCCCAAGATAAATTCAATCCATTGTAATTACCTTTTTCTGACATTATTAGTAGTTTATCCCGTAGCTAATTTCCCCGCAATTCATAATTCCCACCGCCACTCACTCACGAGAGTGGTGCCTTGACTCTGTGCGTGATTCTTATACCAGGCAATAAATTGCATTTCTGAATACAATATGTAATAATTTCAACTTTAATGAGCAAGTCCTCATGATTTATTAAAGGCCAGACGTGAATATTTGGTTCGAGACAGTTTAGTTTGTGAATTTTAAAAAAATATAAAAATAATAGGTGCCAGATTTTTTTAACCATGTCTCTTGCCTAGCCTAAGCCTTAGCACATAACTTCCATAGAAGAGCGCCCTCTATCACCAAATGTTAAAAATCTCCAAGAAAAGATAGCAGACAGCTGTAAGGGGTAGTATAGCATCTATTGCACTACACACCCCTTACTTGTATGGGTGCCGCCACTCTAACATCCATTAAGGTATAATCGCCATGCAGGTATTGTCGCCTCGCGCTGATAAAGTATTTGCTTCTGTCAAAATGAGCGCATATTACATGTACCTGTCAGTTAATATTATGATAACGAGTTAAAATATTAAGCGACCAATCACAGTAAAATTCCTTACCGGAAAGGGCGGGGAAAATTTGTTACGCCACTGAAAACATCGCGATGTTGTCTGTACCGCCCACAAGCCGTTCAGCCATTGGTCATACTGTACACACTCATGTTCGCAGTATGCAATGCAACAAAAACGCTGACTTGCACTCAACATTTTCAGCACATTTTGAAGGCAAGGTTCACCCTGACATCAAGTTTCTTTTAATAAAAGCAGAACAATGAGAGAAACACATTAATGAAAGTTGCAAAGAATAACAGAGTTATGGGGTTTCAAAGTTTTAACTTTGTGACGTCACATGCGAGCAGGTCCCAATATGTCATGTAACATAAATTCCAAAAATTGCCATTGTTCAAATGGTTCCTGATAATTGAATGGAGTTTTTTCATAGAAGCATTATAGAAATAATGTTTCTGATAATATATTGAATGCACAGGTAAAATCGTTTTCAAATTTCTGAGAAAACAGCACTTTTATAAAAAAATTCATACCACATAACATATGGGGAGCTGCTCGTAGGTGACATCACAAATTTAAAACTTTGAAACCTCATAACTCTGTTATTATTTGGATTTTTGCCAAACTTCCATATTAAATATGTGTCTCTCAGTGTTCTGCATTTATTTATTAAAACTACCTTGATGTCAGGGTGAATCTTGCCTGTAAGTATTATCCAAACATCATCTTAAAATGACACAAAATGCCAAATTTCAATTTATCATAAATCAAAAAGGGTATTGGCGATATTACATTAAAACAAATATTGCAAAACTGGCGATTTAGCCGGTTAAAAATGCAGTGGCGAATATGTGTATTGTGAATGAGCCCGATCGCGATCGATCAATTGCGCAATGGCTATTCTCGACGTGTTATGCGCATCTAACAATTTTGCCATAGGGTTTGCACAGCGTTCGCACCGCACAGTCCCGCACGTAAGTTGCATTGACATAATAACCACACCGAATCAAACATTTCGCCAGTAACGGAGGCAAGAACTTTTAATATTTTCGACTTCCAGGAGATATAAATTAAGGTAAATTAGGAAGAAAAAATATCAAGGATTACAACTAGGACTTGAATTTCCAGGCTGAAGTCATTATAATAGAAGGTAACACAAAACATTCACTCAAAGTACAAGTAGCGATTTTACCAATACGGACGTTACACATCATTGATCTTTTTTATCCAGAACACAGACGTAAATTTACACACGTGGGACTGGGGAAATTCACTGCAGTTTCGGGCGACTTACAGTCCCATTGTTCATACATAGAATGGACGTCTACAACGTTAATGCCGTTCACATAGACTACTACTCTTAACTACATTGTACGAGTAATACATACTCACTCCTTTTTACTCTACTTTTTGTTCTTTTTTTCACTTCTAAGTTCCAAACATTTCATCGGTAGCATTTCATCATTCAAGCCGGGGTGAGGATAGTTAAATACAGTCAAACTTACCTTCAATACGTCATAGTAGTTTTTTGCTTGTGGGAAATGTGATCCGCAAGTGCTGAAAAAGCTGAGGACCGGGGGTGGGGGTGGGGGTATGGTCCGTGATCCACAAGTTCTGAAAAAGCCGATGACCCTGGGGGGGGGGTTCGGCCTGTGCAAACTGAAAAGCTGTAAGACCGGGGGGGGGGAGGGGTTCGCACACATGTTTAAATTCGTGGGGGAAATTTGATATTGTGTCCCCCACCTACAAAAAACATGTCCCCTGGCCCCCCCCCCCTGGATTTGCACCCCTGGTTGAAGTGCGGTGGGCTGAAGAGATGGTGTGGTTGAAGTGTGGTGTGGTTGAAGTGAGGCTGAAGTGAGGCTGAAGTGGTCGAGGCTGAAGTGAGCTAGCTGAAGTGACGCTGAAGTGAGGCTGAAGAGAGGCTGAAGACTGAGAGGCTGAAGGGAGGGGCTGAAGATAGGCTGAAGATACGCTGAAGGCATTTCTTCAAATTTCTTTTGATAATTTGCATACATTCGTAGGTGTACAATCATTATTCATACACGTAAGATCTACAGCTTGTTTCTAAAACAATTAAAATTCAAAGGACATCTATACATCAAGAATACAGAGGCCATTGTAGCAATTTGTACACTTTGATAAGTAATTTAGCTTTGACATCTTACTTTGTATGTCACGGGCTACAGATTGTTAGTCTCCTGTAAATCAGAAGGATACAAAAGCTAATTTTTTGAATTCTTGAATTGATCGATTTTTTTTTTCACAGCAAATTTCATTGAAACTCTATCCTTCTTATTTCGAGGGAATGTAACATACCCAGAGTCAAGCTGCAATCTCAGGTGAACCGATCACTCCCGACAATTTCTTCTGAATGAAAATGAGGGACGTTGTGATGGGACATTGTATGATGTACGCAAGGGATATCAGTCAGTTACCGTCTTGTCCGAATTTAAACAGTATCACATTTTGCACTTTTCAAATGATTGTCCTGACTTCGGTTACCTTTTGTTAGGAACGGATAATATTTTACATTGTAAATTTAATTTTTATTCACGATTTAACATTAACCAATACATTAGACCTATACAATACTTACATAATGGGGTATATAAAGTACAGTTTAATGATATCAAGGGCGTAGGCTGGTTTGGGCATGGGGAGGTGCACATCTTGGGGAGGTGGAACGAGGAGGTGCACATCTTAGGGAGGTGGAAATAAAGTTGAGAAAATCAGGCGTTGAAAGCAGAAACGGTGGTGCAAATTTCTTTTTGCTTGCCAGGGGCAAAACTCCTCTGCTTCAGCGGGGGGGGGGGGGTGCACCCCCAGCCTACATCCTTGTTGTGTTTGTTTTGGGTTGTTGTTTTTTCTTTCTTTCTTATATATTTTTTTTCTTTTCTTTCTTTCTTTTCTTTTTTTTTTTTTTTTTTTTTGCTATTAGGGTGGAACTCTTATGGCTCTGTGGGGAGGGGGTGCATGTGCACCCAGTGCACCCCCAGCCTACGCCCTCAACAAAGTGGCCTCTCGGGACTTATCGTGTGTTCGAAGCAGCCTACCAGTAAAGCATTAATAGTAAATTGCCTCAACTCTAAATAAGCCACTGGCTTATTTCTCATGAAATCAAAGTTGTGATATGTTTAGATAAATCTGTCTGTAGAGTGCAAATATAAACCAAAACAATTAACGGCAGTTTACTGTAAAGCCTTTCTGCTTGGAGCATATACTATTTATGATCTCATTATTAATGGCAATGTTACGATGACACCATTTAAATATTTTGAAAATAATGTTCAAAATTGATTCAAACAGTCAGTATAAATTAAATCATGGACCTTATACCCACTGGACTTGAATCACTCATTAATTAATTCATGCAGAGCCTGCATGTGTGACAATGGTTTATTTCAAAAACTCTCCTTTTTTTATACGAAGATGGTCACCACAGTAGACCAGTTTACTAATCATTTTTAAATGTATGGATTTTTCTTCCTTGGGGGCCCAGAACTATTTTTTTTTCGAAAGGTTTCTGCACTAGATTCCATTGCTTTATGATACAATGCTTGTACGCTTTATATATACGGTATATAAACACAACAAAGAGTAACTTCCCCCTTTTCAAAATGCCATAACTTTTAAAAGAAACAGTTTTGAGCAAAATAATTTGGCAGGAGTGTTTCTGCACTCATTGGATTACTTCTGTGTAAACTTGTGATTGATCAGTAAAGTCATACTTGAGTGAGCACATATCAAAATGTGGAAATTTCTTTTCAATGGAAATTCATACGGATCATTTTGGGGGATTTGTTGTACAGGATTTTGACAAATGTTTCTGGTAAATGATAAAGCGCCAAATATGTTATTCATCTATCGTTTGACCCCCATACAACGCCCCCCCCCACACACACACACACACACTTTTCACATAAGTTTCAGTGAGCTCAATATTCAAATTTACATCCTTCCAAAATTTTTAGATTGTAAACTCCATTAAAGGGAAAAGAAGCCAGCAACTAACAGGCATAAGTTAAGAAAAAATGACATTGTGAGTATTGTGAGTATATGGTTCATGGCGATAAAGACAGCCTGAATAAGGGGTCCTGTGTGATACTCAGCCTTAAGCAAGACCCTATAAATAAGTTTAATTTGTGTTTATTTTACGTCTTTGCAAGTTTTATCCCGGGATAAAACTTGCAGAAACAGCTATAGGGGAGGAGCTTATCGATTCAAACGGTGCATACATTACCATGGAGCGACTAACACACGTCGGGTGGCCACTGATCTCGGGTGGCATGCATCGGTCACGCGTGGTCACCTCCAGACCTGTGCGCGTGCGATCTGATTGGTTGGTAAGAACTCACATTTTTTCTTAACTTATGCCTGTTAGTTGCTGGATCCTTCTCCCTTTAAGTTTTATTGAAAACAATTGAAATCGGATATTTTTTGGCAAAATGTATTTTCACACTTGAACAATTTCTTGCCTCGCCCGAGGAACTTTGACATTCAAAATAATACGTCACATTGTCAAGCATAATATTCCTTGTCGTATTTGCACACTGTTACACTCATAGATTTTATAGGGTAACAAAATGTTCAATGCAATACAGTTATTTCTCGATATTTAAATTCACTACAGTGTGTCTCAAAGATAATTGTGCAAGTGAAAAACGCCCTCTTTGGCAATTAGAAAATACTCTTGCGACATTATGCTTACATCAACGTCAAGATCTTCGTCTTAGCTTTCAAATAATGTTAGTTTTCTTCAATTTGCTTGTTTCAATCTTGAGATATGTTTATTTAAATAAGAAAGGGTGAAATCACAATTGTGCCACTTTTACTGCAGTCCCTTGTAAAAGTGACACAATTGTGATTCCACCCATTTGCTTTTTACAAGATATCTCGACATTAAAACAAGCAAATTAAACAGAACATATGACATTTAAAAGCTGAGACTTTGCCCTTGACGTTGATGTAAGTATCATGTCACAAAGGTATTTTGGAATTGCCAAAGAGGGAGCTTTTTACTTGCACAATTTTTTGAGACATGCTACTGCACTTCTCAAAAAATTGTATAAGTGCTGAAAAGCACCCTTTTTGACAGTCAGAATATACTACTATGACACATGTTTACGTCACCATCAAGAGCGAAGACTTAGCTTTCAAATGCTGTTTGTTCTGTTCCAATTCCTTGTTTTGATCTCGAGATATCCTGTAAGCAACAAAAGGGTGGAATCACAATTGTGTCACTTTTACGGGAAGATGGCCTGATGCTATTATTGACTGTACAAAAAGTGGCACATTTTTTATTTTACCTTTTCGTTGTTAACTAAACATATCTCAGGATTAAAACAAGCAAACTGAACAGAACAAACGGCATTTAAAAGCTAAGACTATGCCCTTAAAGTGGTAGGCTAACATTGTGGAGCTTCAATTTAAAAAATTGTCAAACTTTGATATCTGAACTATATACATGTAGTAGTGTTTGAATGGACAAATAAACACAGAATACAAAAGTTTAGAAATTTATGCTGCCACTGGGAAGATATGAATGAATGAATAAACAATTAATACTCGGGGCGAGTAAAAAATAGCCTAGATCTACACACAGTAAGTCTATGGGAGGAAATGGGCAGGTGAATCCGGTCAACTTACGATTTTTACTTGTTAAAAGCACTAAATAATCATTTTGGGATACCTTTTTTTTCAGGGCTTCATATTTAGACCTTATCAGAGACACTGGTAGCATGGGGAATCATGTAGCTCAGATTTTGTGGTAAATGCTAGCCAGTGGCTTTAATGGTGCATGATGTAAGGATCACGTCACCAAAAAAAAAAAAAAAAATGTTGTTCTCATTACCAAAGAGGGCGCTTTTGACTTGCACAATTATTTTTGAGACACACTGTATAAGAATATGTTTTCAACTATTTTAAATTCTCTCAATATAAATGAAACACTTAAAATTTGATTTCTATAGAATTCTACAATGTTTACTTTATAAATGCCATATTCTGTGAAATTCAGAATCAAATTAATTAAAAAGTGTTTCGCTTGCCTCGGTGTGTACCCAACTAATAAAGTGTTTTGTTTTCCTCCATTTCTTATTATTTCATTTTTATCCAAATTGGTATGATCTTTGGACGCACTAGCGAGTTATTGTATTGTACAACCTTTTTATGTTCGTTTGTATGAACATGAAAAGGTCGACGTCATGGTTGAGTTAGTACACTTTATAAATATAGCAAAAGTATTATTACTGTTATTTTGACGTGAGAAATGACTCCCGTGACATTTTCACAGTGAGAATTTAACCCACTCATGCACGACTTGACGAATCAATCGCATTTTCATGAAGAACTTCGTAAATGAGTGTAGAAACACTCTCGCCAAATTATTTTGCTGAAACCCGGGGCTCAAACTCATTTCGTTAAAGAGTTATAGCATTTTGAAAAAAAGGGGGTACTTTTGTATCGTGTTTATTTATTATTCATTGGTTGATGTATTTGAGTGCGTGCGGAATTGAACAAATTATTAGGGTAATTATTCAGTGAATATGAATTAAAATGTATGTGAAACGGTGTGTTCACGAAGTAATGTCGCAGAAAACGAACAACGAAAACTATAAATCTTTAGCCGCTGATGGCGCTATCTGAATCGTATCAGAGCGGGTTTACCCTGCTCTGAATCGTATGAGCAGAGCTGGATTGATTCAACAAATTTGAAATAAGGTGTGTTGATGCGGATATATTTGTAAATATTGGCAGTCAACATAAAGAGATGATATTTAGAAATGTATCCATATAAACGCAATATTCCTTATATTGTACCAAAAACTACACAGTGACATAAAACCAGTCATTTATATTTGTATAATTTGTATATTTGTATGTTTCATATTCTGATATTCTGGCAAGTTATCCTCCCCCCCCCCCGAAAAAAAAACACAGGGGATACATAATTATTACAATGAATTTTCCCCGTATGATTTTGTCACAGTGTGTGGGATCTGGGGTAATTTTATCTTTTTTTACTCTAACACAGCATTCTTTCTACCGTTTTTTACAATTCAATGAGATACAACGGGTCAAACTGATGAAAACATTGATGAAATTAATAAAAGTAGGCTATATACGGGACTGGAAAGGTAGTCAATGTATGTGTGCAAAACTAACCATTTGTCTGGTATACAATCATCGGATTTTTTACATCCATTAATCGTAGGGAACCCTCAGTTTTGAAGTGGATATCATGTTGTGAGTGCAACAAAGATATACAAAGAGGGAGAAATGAAACAACATGTAAAATGTTTATTCTACGGCAGGTGATGTAAACTGATATAGTTTTGAAGGCCCACTGCCAAAGGTCAACTCAACCACAGAGAGTATGTCAACTAGTCTTGAATAAAGGCACATGTTCTATGAATATGTTCACAAATATTATTTGTGAACACAGAATGTTGGAGTGCCATAGGGTAAAGATTGTAGGAGGAAATCAGATTTTTTCTAATTTTTTTCCCACGCTGTCATGGCTATATCCGTTGCATTATGGATGTCATTAGTGCACTCTTTTCACGATTTTAGTCAAAAGGGGGCATTTTCATTCTGTCATGACAGTGGGCCTTTAATCCATGGATTTCGAGCAACTTTATATATGATTAATCGATGGTGATTGATGACTGAGATTGATAATCCAATAAAATCCTTCGTTCACCTTTCGAAAAATATAATAAGCCTAACTGACTAATAGGGACTACTTGTGTGTGCATACACCACCGCATCACAACGTGGAACTGAATGGACGAAAATGTCATTTTTGAAAGTGAATATTTGCTATCCGAAGTTATTCATTTTAGAGTTTAGATTAAAAAAAAAGATCGTGTCAGGTTAAATTGTTCTAGATATAAACAGGTATGGAAATTATTCAGACATGTACGATAAAACACGGGCGTCCATCCATTTTGCGGATGAGGAATGGGGCAAAAGTAAGAAAAATTTCCAAAATTTCGATGCGCTCCACGCGCCAAATTGCAAAATAGAATTTCACGCGCAAAGTGCGCAGAAAAATTGAAAATAGTAGTCATTGTTTTCAAGTTAAATGGTTTTGTAATGTCTTGCAGTATTGGACGGGGGGGGGGGGGCAATGTCAGTTTTGCCCGGCAATAATATTTTCATTGGGGTGGCGGCCTCCCCCCCCCCCCCCGATTGACGTCCAGGCTGGCAAATGTTTCGCTAGATGAAAACACAGAGCAGACCCCTATTTGAATGCAACTGAAAATAATTATTGTTTACATTAAAGGAAGGAAGGAAGGAAGAAAGAAAGGAAGGAAGGAAGAAAGGAAGGAGGAGAGAAAGGAAGGAAGAAAGGAAGGAAGGAAGAAAGGAAGGAAGGAGGAAAGGTGGAAGATAGGAAGGAAGTAAGGAAGAAAGAACGGAAGAAAGGAGGAAAATAGGAAGGAAGGAAGAAAGGAAGGAATTCAGGAAGAACGGAAGAAAGGAAGAAAGGAGGAAGAAATTTAGTAAGGAATTCAGAAAGGAAGAAAGGAAGGAAGAAAGGAAGGAAGAAAGGAAAGACGGAAGCCGAAAGGAAGAAAGGAAGGAAGAAAGGAAGGAAGAAAGGAAGGAAGAAAGGAAGGAGGAACCAGGAAGCAAGGAAGGAAGCAAGGAAGGAAGAAGAACGGAAAGAAGAATGGAAGGAAGAAAGGAAGAAAGGAAAGAAAGAAAGAAAGAAAGAAAGAAAGAAAGAAAGAAAGAAGGGGAGTAAGAGAAAACACTGCCAAATTGTGTGTTTAGGTTGTCACGGTATACGCGCCGGCAAATTATGCGTGAAAGTTTCGGGTGGATGAATCGTGTGTTATTGTCCAATCACATGTATAAAAATCTCAATAACATTTCTTATATACAGTGTGTCATTTTCATTCATTCATTCATTCAATAAGGTTTTTATTAAAAATCGACATTGCAGCCGTAAGCTGAATTGCGAATGATTTTACATCGAAATAAGAAATAAAAATCATAAGTATTCGAGTAGCACTGCATCTTTTAAATGAGTAAACAATGCTAAAAATCATGCAATTTAGAATCAGCATATAAGTAAAACTTGAAAATATATACATTTTAAAATAACATGGCAAGAGCAAAATAATTTAAATAATTTCTCTCCCTCCAAACGATGAAGTATATACATTTAGAGATGATGGGTGAAGTGGTAATAAATAGATAAAAACTGGGGG
>JZLH01S0365306.1:282660-293127 GCA_001188425.1 Eucidaris tribuloides
ATTCTCCTATAGACTTACTGTGTGTACATCTAGTTAATAAAACTCGCCCCAATTTTCATTGTTTATTCATGTTATACTTGCCATTGGCAGTGTAACTTCCAAACTTTTGTATTCTAATGGCGTGTTTATTTGTCCATTGAACAACTACTATGTAGCTCACATATCACAGTTTTGACTAATTTTTAAATCGAAGTTCCACAATGTTAGCCTATCACTTTAATAAGGTGTCTAAGGTTAGCCTCATCAGAAGATCAGAGTCTGCTCCCTTAGTGAGGTAATATCAGATAATCTTAACGCCTTATTAACCCTTGCGATACTATAATGTAAAGATAGTCAAAACAATCTCAGGGGTCCCCCCCCCCCAAGATTTTTCTATAATTATTATAAAAAAATTAAGAACATTTTAGAATCTGTTATTGTGTTGATGATTGACCTTTGGCAATAACCTTTCTAATAAATGAAATTCCCAAAACTAAACTTGTGGGCTTTAGATATGAAACAGAGCACATGTAAGTAGTAAACATGCAAAGGTGGATGCAAATAGATGTGTCAGTGTTTTTTTTAGGAATATATAATATACCATGATGCTGAATAAAAAACAATGACCTGAATAGAGTTTAGACATTTATGCAATACTTACATGATAAAAGATCCATGCTAGCTAATGTACATGAAAAGATCATGCTAGCTATGTACATACAGCAGATACACTGCTTATGTGCCCTTTATTAGTTAAATCGTTTGGAAGGATAATTATTTATTTCAAATATTAATTTCTGGATTTAGATTGGTGGCAAGAAGTTTTTTTTTGTCTGTTATAATATGTTTTTGCCAGTATTATTTACTGTAATGTATACTACTTCTCTAAGGTATACATTTCATATCATTTATTGGGCCCGGAAATATTTTTGGAGTTTTTTCCCATGTTTTTTTTGGATAAACCGAAAAAATGGTCTCAGTATTTCCGCTGTCCCAAAAAAATTATCCTTGCGAGATATCGCCTAACCTGGTGTGTGAATTGTATGACAGCTCATCGCATGGTGAATAGAACTGAAACAGGGTTGGCATATTTTCCCCACTTTTTGTCATATTTCCAGATGCGTGCTCCAATTATGATTCTAAACTTTTGTTGTACAAAGTCATATGGAGGGGTTTATATTTCCCGTCCGATTGACCGGGAATATAAACATGATGCTTGGAAATATGCCAATCCTGAACTGAAGTAACCTTTGCATACTGTATATTTTGTTGTTGTTTTGCCCACGGAGAATTTAGTCGAAAGATGCATGTGCAATTATTTCTACTTCTGATGGACAACCGATGCATGGTGACTGCCCTCCAGGTTTATTAAAACCATGCATGGTTGCTTTCTAGGGAAACGGGGGTTGCTATCCGAATGATCGCGATAGTGGCCGTGATGGAAAAGGTCAGCTTAGTGCATGTTACAGGAATGTGATTCAAGTATATATTCTTATTATTACCATGTCTTCTTTTTGGCTACATAGTACAATACAAAACTTGTAAAAAAAAAAAAAATGTATGACTTCAATAGGATCATTTACTGTAAGGAATGCTGAAAATTGATCTCATTAGCCTTAAACAACAGCACATGCTTGAAAATCATCACTTGTTTGTCCACCCCCTTTTTAAAAACTGTTTAATATCATGTCTTACAAATATGAAATTGCTATTGTCTACAGCACATTATTATTCAGTGACTACAGCTACTGTAGGTGTATTTAAGTGCACACCAAGTGGATAGCTTATGACTTGTCATTTAAAATTGTCCATTGGGAAATAAACATTTCTTGTGTGATACAGTTAGTGTAATGTATTTTGTATTAACTTTACATTTACATGTAATTACCAGCATCGTCCGACCTCTCCCCTCCCCACCATGCACTTTATGCAGTGAAATTAATTCACTGTATAATGTAATAAATGTATCCATAAATAATTTAATAAATAAATAAATTAATAAATTAATAAATTAATAAATACATAAATAAATAAAATTAATAAAAATGAATAAAATTTCTGACAGTTAAATCAGAAAATGCCTGAGTAGAATGAAATTTGTTGTGTACTTTCATCAGAAAGAGCAGACTCTATTCTTTCTGATGAGGTATAACTTAACACCTTTTAACCCTTTGGATGCTATAATGTAAAATAGAGTGAAATTTTGGGGGTGTACCCCGTAATCTCAGGGGACCCCCCCCCGCAGAATTTTAATTAATTAATTAATAAAAAAAAAGATATTCAGAATCTGTTATTGTGTGTATATGACCTCGTGGAATAAAGCTTTCAAATAATAATAAAAAAAATCCCCAAACTAAAACTTGGGCTTTAATTGTAAACCTTGAATTGTGAAAATTGGGTAACTTGGTAGAGAAGGGGTAACAAACCTGGCTGGTCAGGGCTGAGTGTTCCATTGGGCCTTCTTTCCTCTGCTGCTTTCTCTTCAGCCATCGCTACACCGGGATGGAAGCAGGTTTTTGGTGGGCTCTGCTAAGGCGGGGTGTCCTCATGTTAAGCAAGAACTGGCGGTCGTAAATGATGCGGGTTCCTAGAGAGAATAGAGAAAATTATAATGTAGCAGGCAATCTAGAACACTACTCACAATTGAATCAAAGGGCCCCAAGTTCAAGAAGTATTGTTTTGCAGGAAATCATCTTAATTGCATATGTTTAAGGGGGGCTGATGGCTATGCCAAATGATTCATCTTTACCAAGATTATAAACACTTCTTAGCTTACACTTTATTTTTTAATTTCGGAGTTTAGCGAACATAAAGTCTCCAAACTACCATCCTGAAAGAGAACGGACATATCACATATTTCTCAGCTGAGAAGTGTACTGTTTGGAAATCCTGAATGCCCTCCTGTAGGGATCATTTCTGCCAACTTTGACTGAATCAAATCATGCACTTCTTAGATTAAAATGTGAAGAGATTATGCACGCGGAATGGACCAAAGCGATTGTGAAGTTACCATTTGAGAAATCTTGAATCGCTCAACCGCAAGTCTAAGAATCATCCTCCAAGTGCCAGTTTGGTCTAAAATTTACTCAATGCACTTGAAAGAAAGAAGAGGAATTTGAATGTAAAAAGTTTATGCATGATGAACGATGGACAAAAGTGACTGCAATTGCTCATTTGAGCCTTTGCTCGCAGGCGAGCTAAAAGAAGTTAGCAAAGTTTCTCAAGTAATGCTGCATATATCTGAAGAAAATCCTCGGCATGAATTATGAAAAGATTCTCATAGTCTTACTTGGGTTGGGCAAAGATAACATTTCTGGTCATTGCATAGAAATAATTTTTAACTTCAATGAATAGTCTAAATCAAAATTATATCAGCCATTAGCAAGAAGTTCAAAAGTTTACTTCTTAAAACTATAAACTCACTAGGTGCACACTTCTCGGAACGCTAAAATTAACATTAGAACTGTATAATTCTTCATAAACTTGTATTGAAATGAAGTACACACCTTTTTATAATTATATATTGAACGACAGCAGGCTACATGTAGCAGACAGTACCTATTTGCTACTAGTACTGCTGGTGCTATTAACGCCAGCAGCAGACCAGCACTGCATTGCATCCATGACCATGCTGCATGGCATCAGCCATCACTATCAGTTCTTGTCTGGCTTTACGTTAATTGTATTAACTTCCAATTAACTTCCATTAAACTACTACTTCACTTGATTGAATGATTATGTTTTGTTTTAAATACTTTTATGTTTTTAATAACTAGACCAGGTCAATAAATGTAAATCAGACCTGGACAGACCATGATTGTTGCTACGTTAGACTAGACCGACGTGTCTGTCGTTTTATTCGGGGACTTGTCATTTATTGACTTATAAAGTTAGATCAAGAATGGTCATATATTATGACAATTGACAAGTCCGCCGAATAAAACGACAAGACACCGTCGGTCTAGTTGTGCATGATCAGTAGGGTGCACGAACAACTCTGGGAGATTTTCTCCTAAATGGGAGATCAAATTTGGGGTCGCATAAAGAGATTCTCTCCCAATGGGAGAACACTTTCTACAAAGCATTGTACGTGGCTTAGGGTACATTTTTTGTCCACAAGACCAGATACTGTGACTCAATGTGCAGTGTAAAAAACTGCAAATCATCCAAGAATTTATTGTAATGAAAATAGAGATTCAGATATCAGATTTGTGTGAAAAACGTATGTGGGCAATTCCGTGAATTATTGGACAATCACAAATTATATAACTGCTCCAATCTCGAACATATCACATTTTAATGGTTTGAATGGGTATTGAATCATGAAGAACAATGGGGGACATCATTTCTACTCTAAATTTTATGTCTTCAACACACCTGTAGGAGAATCAAACCATATGGTCTGCTGGTTTTTTTCAGAGAGGTTCAAAAGTGTCATACCAAGGAGTGAAAAAATGAAACTAATCAGAGAGCTTCTGGAATTTAAGATTTGACATCACAAACCTTCAATTTACTGAAAATAACAGAACTGGAGCTAATCTTACATACATTTCATGTTACAGTGGCAGAGAAACATTTGGCCATTAGAACAATTTTACAATAAAAGAAGGTTGTATTCAAGGTTCTCAGCACACTCATGTTGTTTCTCCTTGTCACGAAGTTCAATACTCTAACAATGCAAAGAGCACGATTCAAGAAGAAGACTACTGATACCAAATTTGGCTTCTTTGCCCCTGAGCAAGGTACTGTATGGCATTTTGCAACAAAAACATGTGGAAAATATGGAGAAACGCATTTTAGAGTTCTTGCTAAAAATAATAGCAGTGTATGAAAACTTTACCCCGATGTTTGTAACTGCTTATTCTGGTAATGTTTGACCAAAAAAGAGAAGTAGAAAAATTCCAAGCATGTTGAGATCTCATCTTTTCTGACTCCAGTTGTTTCGTACGTTACGAATATGTTTAACATACTAGATTTTGAGGCAGAATTGAGTACCTTTCAAAGCTCTTCAGATCTTCACATCTGTGAGTTCTAACGATAAGGTAAGTCAAGAGCTGTACTGAACTGATCCAACCTTTACCTTATACTGTTCCAAATTCAATGGTAAATGGTTGAAATCATGTAAACATACTATATAATGTGATTAAGTGCTAACCAAATAAATAAATTCCTCTGTTAGCACGGTAAAAAGGTGTTTAAATGTATGAGAACCCCCTTGTGTAACGTATTATCAACTTAACTAATTGCAACTAGTAACTGTATTATACAGAAGGAAGTATGAAAACATGTCACCTACATGGTAGTATCTGTTTCGGACGTTACACATTGTAACATTTTATTCAAAACTAATCTACTTTCGATCACATTGACAGTTTTTTCTCAAGGCAATGTTTTTCACTGGTTGTTACCATTTTTACAAGTACAATGCTTTGTAGAAAGTGTTCTCCCATTTGGGAGAGAATCTCCTTTATGGACCCCAAATTTGATCTCCCATTTAGGAGAAAATCTCCCAAGTTGTTCGTGCACCCCTACTGATCATGCAACAACTAGACCGACGGTGTCTTGTCGTTTTATTCGGGGACTTGTCAATTGTCATTTAATATATGACCATTCTTGATCTAACTTTTAAGTCAATAAATGACAAGTCCCCGAATAAAACGACAGACACCGTCGGTCTAGTCTAACGTTAGCAACAATCATGGTCTGTCCAGGTCTGATTTACATTTATTGACCTGGTCTAGTTATTAAAAACAAAAAGTATTTAAAACAAAAATAATCATTCAAATCAAGTGAAGTAGTAGTTTAATGGAAGTTAATTGGAAGTTAATACAATTAACGTAAAGCCAGACAAGACTGATAGTGATGGCTGATGCCATGCAGCCATGGTCATGGATGCCAATGCAGTGCTGGTCTGCTGCTGGCTGTAATTAGCACCAGAGGTATAGTACAAATAGGTACTGTCTGCTATATGTAGCTGCTGTCGTTCAATATTATAAAAAGGGTGTACTTCATTTCAATACAAGTTTATGAAGACCTATTATTACAGTTCTAATGTTAATTTTAGCATTCCGAGAAGTGTGCACCTAGTGAGTTTATAGTTTTAAGAAGTAAAACTTTTGAACTTCTTGCTAATGGCTGATTATTTTGATTTAGACTATTCATTGAAGTTAAAATTATTTCATATGCATGACCAGAAATGTAATCTTTGCCCAACCCAAGTATGACTATGAGAATCTTTTCATAATTCATGCAGGATTTTTCTTCAGAATATGCAGCATTACTTGAGAAACTTTGCTAACTTTTTAGCTCGCCTGGAGCCAAAGGCTCAAATGAGCAATTGCAGTCACTTTTGTCCATCGTTCATCATGCATAAACTTTTTACATTTCAAATTCCTCTTCTTCTTTCAAGTGCATGAGTAAATTTAGACCAAACTTGGCACTTGGCAGGGATGATTCTTAGACTTAGGGTGAGCGGATTCAAGATTTCTCAAATGGTAAACTTCACAATCGCTTTGGTCCATTCCGCGTGCATAATCTCTTCACATTTTAATCTTAGAAGTGCATGATTTGATTCAGTCCAAAGTTGGCAGAAATGATCCCTACAGGGAGGGCATTCAGGATTTCTCAAACAGTACACTTCTCAGCTGAGAAATATGTGATATGTCCGTTCTCTTCAGGATGGTAGTTTGGAGACTTTAGTTCGCTAAACCTCCGAAATTAAAAAATAAAGTGTAAGCTAAGAAGTGTTATAATCTGGGTAAAGAGTGAATCATTTGGCATAGCCATCAGCCCCCCTTAAACATATGCAATTAAGATGATTTCCTGCAAAAACATACTTCTTGAACTTGGGGCCCCTTTGATTCAATTGGAGTGGTAGTGTTCTAGATGCCTGCTACATTATAATTTTCTCTATTCTCTTCCTAGGAACCCGCATCATTTACGACCGCCAGTTCTTGCTTAACATGAGGAACTCCCCGCTTAGCAGGACCCCACCCAAAAACCTGCCTTCCATCCCCGGGGTGACGATGGCTGAAGAGAAAGCAGCAGAGGAAAAGAAGCCCAATGGAACACTCAGCCCTGACCAGCCAGGTTTGTTAACCCCTTCTCTACCAAGTTACCCAATTTTCACAATTCAAGGTTTACATTAAAGCCCAAGTTTTACAGTTATGGGAGATTTTTTTTATTATTATTTGAAAGCTTTATTCCACAGAGGTCATATTCACACAATACACGATTCTGAATATCTTTTTTATTAATTAATAATTTTAAATTCGCTCGGGGGGGGGTCCCCTGAGATTACGGGGTACACCCAAAATTTCACTCTATTTTACATTATAGCATCCAAAGGGTTAAAAAAGGTGTTAAGTTATACCTCATCAGAAGATAGAGTCTGCTCTTTCTGATGAAAGTACACAACAAATTTCATTCTACTCACGCATTTTCTGATTTAACTGTCAGAAATTTTATTCATTTTTAATTAATTTTATTTATTTATTAAATTATTTATGGATACATTTATTACATTATACAGTGAATTAATTTCACTGCATAAAGTGCATTGGTGGGGAGGGGAGAGGTCGGACGAGCTGGTAATTACATGTAAATGTAAAGTTAATACAAAATACATTACACATACTGTATCACACAAGAAATGTTTATTTCCCAATGGACAATTTTAAATGACAAGTCATAAGCTATTCCACTTGGTGTGCACTTAAATACACCTACAGTAGCTGTAGTCACTGAATAATATGTGCTTAGACAATAGCAATTTCATATTTGTAAGACATGATATTAAACAGTTTTTAAAAAAGGGGGTGGGACAAACAAGTGATGATTTTCAAGCATGTGCTGTTGTTTAAGGCTAATGAGATCAATTTTCAGCATTCCTTACAGTAAATGATCCTATTGAAAGTCATACATTTTTTTTTTTTTACAAGTTTTGTATTGTACATGTAGCCAAAAAAAGAAGACATGGTAATAATAAGAATATATACTTGAATCACATTCCTGTAACATGCACTAAGCTTGACCTTTTCCATCACGCCACTATCGGATCATTCGGATAGCAACCCCCAGTTTCCCTAGAAAGCAACCATGCATGGTTTTTAATAAACCTGAGGGCAGTCACATGCATGGTGTCACATCAGAGTAGAATAATTGCACATGCATCTTTCGACTAAATTCTCCGTGGGCAAAAACAACAACAAAATATACAGTATGCTAAGGTTACTTCAGTTCAGGATTGGCATATTTCCAAGCATCATGTTATATTTCCCGGTCAATCGGACGGGAAATATAAACCCTCCCATTGACTTTGTACAAAAAGTTTGAAATCATATTGGACACCATCTGGGAAATATGACAAAAAGTGGGAAATATGCCAACCCTGTTTCAGTTCATACTTCACATGGTTGAGTGCTGTCTGCAGATTTGCACACCCCAGGGTTGGGTTTCTTCCGGAAAAAACTAGTTTTTTCCGGGACAGCGGAAAAAACTGGAAGAAACCCCTTTTTTCCGGTTTTTACCAGAAAAAACTGGAAAAAACCTCCAAACAATATTTCCGGGCCCAATAAATGATATGAAATGTAGTACCTTTAGGAGAAGTAGTATACATTACAGTAAATATAACTGGCAACAACATATTTAACAGACAAAAAAAAACTTCTTGCCACAATCTAAATCCAAGAAATTAATATTTTGAAATAAAATAATTATCCTTCCAAACGATTTAACTAATAAAGGGCACATAAGCAGTGTATACTGACTAGTATGTACATTAGCTAGCATGGATCTTTTTCATGTACATTAGCTAGCATGGATCTTTTTCATGTAAAGTATTGCATAAATGTCCTAAACTCTATTCATTCATTGTTTTATTATTCAGCATCATGGTATAATTATATTTTCCTAAAAAAACAACTGACACATCTTTGGCATCCACTTTGCATGTGTTAACTACTTACATGTAGCTCGTTTTCATATCTAAAGCACAAGTTTAGTTTTGGGAATTTCTTTATTAGAAAGGTTTATGCCCAAAGGTCATATCACACCAATAACAGATTCTAAATGTCTTTAATTTTTTTTAAATTAATTAATGAAAAATCTTGGGGGGGGGGTGGACCCCTGAGATTTTTGACTATCTTTTACATTATAGTATCCAAAGGGTTAATAAGGCGTTAAAGTTATCTGAATTATACCTCACCATAAGGAGCAGACTCTGATCTTTCTGATGAGGCTAACCTTAACACCTTATTAAAGTGATAGGCTAACATTGTGGAACTTCGATTTAAAAAATTGTCAAACTGTGATATGTGAGCTACATAGTAGTGTTCAAATGGACAAATAAACACCCTAGAATACAAAAGTTTGGAAAGTTACACTGCCAATGGCAAGTTATACATGAATAAACAATAAAACTTGGGGCGAGTTTTATTAACCTAGATGTACACACAGTAAGTCTATAGGAAGAAATGGGCAAGTGAATCTGGTCAACTTACGATTTTCACTTTTTTAAAGCACTAAATAATCATTTTGAAATACAATTTTTTCAGGGCTTCATTTTTAGACCTCATCAAAGACACTGGTAGCATGGGGCATCATGCGGCTCAGATTTTTTTTAACTGTGGTAAATGTTAGCCAATACCTTTAACCTCAATTCTGATATAATGTTAAATTTGGTCAAAAATCTCTGGGTCCCCCCAGAGATTTTTCATTAATTGATTTTTAAAAAAAAACTAAAGGCATTCAGAATCGGTTATTGGTGTGATTATGACTTATGGGCATAAACCTTTCAAATAAAAAAAATCGCCAAAACTAAACTTGCGCTTTAATTTATTCAGCATACTTTGAGTTTGAGAGTGCCTGTCTGCCACAACCATGGAACTGTTATCACTGATATTATGTGTATGCGATATCAAAGCAATTCTCGCGTTAAAACTTTGACAAAAATGACCAATTTAAGTATCTGGCACAACAGCTTACAGTTACACAGGGCTAATTATTTGACGATATTTCTCCATTGCTATAATACTGAGCTACATTATAGTCATCAATACTGATTACAGATTACATGTAGTTGCATGGAGAAGTGACCATAATAGGAAGAACAACAACTACATGGTTAGGTCAGGGATGTGATCGAGCCGCGTTCCGAGTCGATGAGAGCGCTGGAAATATTTTTCCCATAGATCTTGTACAACGTGACTGCAATCCGGGCAGGACCAAGGCCGGCAACATCGGCCTCAAGGGCGTCTCGACTACATCCCTGAGTTAGAAGTTCATAAGCCAAAACAGGGAGAAAAAAAACAAAAGAGCTGTCCTGTTTATTAATAGTATATAAAATGAAAATCTTAGAATAAAATAACAAAGAAAATAAACACTGTGGGCGGTTTCTTCGTTCTCTTCGAAAGCGAAACAACGCCGCGGAAGAAAAACGCCTGGCGGAAAGAACAGTCATGCTCAACCCTGCCATACCCCCACCATTAG
>JZLH01S0365328.1:7220-19054 GCA_001188425.1 Eucidaris tribuloides
TTAATTTTAAAGATATTTTTTGTGATTTGTGAAAGCTTATCTTATCATTGTAAAATAAAGTGTGTGTGTGTGTGTGTGTGTGTGTGTGTGTGTGTGTGTGTGTGTGTGTGTGTGTGTGTGTGTGTGGGTGTGTTTTTTTTTGGGGGGGGGATGGAAGGGGAAATACCCCATATAATAAATAATACATAAATCCAATATTAGTATCATTTTGTTTAATCATTCTGGTTGTGAATTGATCGTAACAATATGAATTTGAAAATTGTCACGGACAGACAGTTGCATTATACTGCAATGGTACATGTAGGGGATCTCTAATTCATTGATTTTGTAAATGTGTTTTATCAGTTTGGGGAGATATTTCATCACATTAATCCAATAAATGGTAATTCATAAATACTAGGTGTTAAAAATAAAACTTGTCAATTTTGGTATTTAATAACACAAAAACTATACACCAGATAATACTGGCATGAGTACGAGTTATAGCTGAAGAGTGGACATTTTTGGTGAAGGTGGTTTGAATACGATATCAATAATCATTTGTATGCAATTCATGCTTATTTAAAAAGTTAGGGTGCAGATTTTGCTCAATATCCAACCCCTTGTACAAAACTGAAACTGTACAGAAATCAAATGGTGTGTGTGAGAGTGTGTGCCTTCTTCACACACAATAGCAATAGACAATGGCTGTGCATATCGCCATTGGAAACTCTGGAATGCAATATTCTCTACTGGATCTGGGGAAGATGAATGCTGTATTTATATTCATTAGAAATCAGCCTGGCCACTGGTTGTCTCAATGAAAGGTGTACATGTAGAGTAAGATGCAAACATGTCTTTCCATGCTTTGTCATACAGTACTAGATTTTGTCATTCAAGCTAACAAATATTAGTTTTCAGTGTTACCATCAATCATGGATTTCCTTGTTCGTCTTAATCTTGTTTATAATTAAATTACATCATTATCAGCAACATCGACTTGATTATTTTGATTGTATGGAATCATTTCTGAACGCTTCAAATCCATCAAAAACATAAAAAAACACCTTCAGGGCACGAAGTTTGATTTCCTTTTTACAAAGGTTGTGAATAAAGACTAGTAGTGGCCAGGCTACTTTCTAATGAATATTAATCAAGCATTCATCTTCCCCAGACCCAGATGAGAATATTGCATTCCAGAGTTTCCAATGGCGATATGCACAGCCATTGTCTATTGCTATTGTGTGTGGAAAGTTTAGAAGTTTAGAAACCCATTTCTATCCTGTCCGTCCGTGTCATCGAATATTTAATGGGTCTTTTGTAGGTAACCATGGCAACGAAATTCTATAAACATTTAACACTTTCAGTGATACTCTTTACAATGAACCATACACAAGCTTGACACATTTCTCTACTTAATTTTTTATAAGCCTTTAAACATTCAGAATGTCCGTCCGTGACAAACTGATCAGGCTCTTTGCTAGATGTTCGAAGCCGCCACTCGAAAATATGTCGCGTATGCGCTTAACTAGATTTGCCTTGCATGTGGTCAGGGAAAAGCATCGTGGTTGCCTGTATAATTACTTGTCACTTTTAAAGGAAGAAATGTTAATAATGATAATTACTTTTTGCTGTACCCAAAAGTAAAAAAAATGAATGAGTGAACACACATCTTCAGGCTTGAGGGACATGCGATTAGAAAATAGGCAGAAATCTTGAAATATTAATGAAAATTACTCAAACTGGGCACTATTGTGACGTAGTTTATCGAAGTGAACTACATTTGAAATTGATCTAAAATCTGTTTGTCGGAGTTAATGGGGAAAAGTGTCAAAATTGGCATGAAAGGAGGGTATGATTTCCAACATTTTCCACAAAATACGACTTTGATTGAAGTTTGGAAACATAATTTCTCATGCCATTTTTCAATAGTTATGTTTACTTCTACACTGTGAAAAAATAAAGTGTCAAAAACAACACCAGTCGGTGTTGTGAGAGGGCCGCGCCAGTCGGGTGTTAAGAATACACGCTATCGTGACCATGAGGTTTGAATATAACACCAAATTGTTGATAACAAACAGAATGTGCTATAACGACACCAATGGGTGCTGAAGTAACACCATGAATTTAACACTGATGTAAAATGTTTGGTGCGGTCCTCTCACAACACCAAGTGGTGTAATTTTAACACCGCGGTTTTTGCAGTGTAGGGCAAAAAATCGCACTATTTAACGGGGAAACGAGAAATTTACGCGAAATGTTAATGTCCAAACTCATCTTCAGCTCATCATATGAAGTTGACGAACGAAGCATTGGCCATACCTATTGGGCCACGCACAGATTTAAATGGGTATTCGTTAATTGTTGACAAATTTATACTATTAAATTTCAGATAATGTGGAAAGTGGTGCTATTGTCATTATTGTTGGTAATAGGTAAGTAACAAACTAGTAATTAATTTCCACAGCATGTTATACTCGTAATCAATCAGTTCGAATGTTGTACAAGAAGAAAAAATAGATAGCTCAAGGTGAATCCTACATATGGTGGCCCAGGAAGAGCGTAACCCTTGCAATCGTTAATTTCTTCAACATCACGGACCAAATGTCAATGATTTTAGTTTCATTGCTTAGAACATTCATTTTGCAACAATATGATACCATGATCATTGATTTTGAGTAATGCGTTTGGATCCTAGGGCCATTTTTTTGCGAGGTAATGTAATTTCCCAAATTCGCTAATTTTTCTATTCGAGCTGTTTCCGAACAGCGATATTTTTCTTGAGCAATGCGTGCCATACAATTAGTTGCGCCGACAAAGAGCATGACAACCCTCGCTCTAATAATAGTAGGGTGGCTTGGTGGAATTACCGTTACAGAGCGGATAAAAGCACCATTTTTGGTACAGAGCTTCCTTATAATCTAACTTTTGATTTTAGAAGGGGAGCCACGCAAACCAAGTTCAGGTTCAGGGTCAGGGGTGCATTGTGGGTATGACCCCCTCCCGTAGTACATAAATGTGGATTTTATGCATATTGTATCATATATGTGGGGAATATGATCGAAATTATGCACAAACATATTAGTTTATGATGTGATAAAATAAGACAGGAAGGTCCCGGGGTGTCACCCTACCCCCGCCATGCCCCAAGACCCCCCCCCACCCTGGCTATGTCGATAAAGGCGTTTGCCAACATATTGATGCTACAAGGTGGATAAAAGGCACCATTTGGGGGTTTACATGAGCTTCCTTATAAGCTAACTTTTGATTTTAGAAGGGGCACCCAAACCGGTTAAGGGTTAAGGGTCGTGGGGGGGGGGGCATGGTAGGGATGACCTACCCCCCCCCCCGTAGTACAGAATCATATGTGTGAATTATATGATGGAAAGTATGCACACAGATATTAATTTATGGTGTGATATATTTTAAAACAGGACAGAAAGGTCACAAGGTGTAACCCTACCCCAGTTACCACCCCTTACCATGTGACTAGACACCCCTCCCACCCCAGCCCCCCCCCTTAGCCATTTGTATTGCCGTCAGTCCAGCTAACATATTGCCGTTACATATACAAAGTGGCAAAAGCCCCATGTTTTTGTAGAGCTTCCTTATGTACAAACTTTTGATTTTAGAAGGGGAGCCACACAAACCAAGTTCGGGATCAGGATCAGGGGGGCATAGTGGGTATGACCCCCTCCCATAGTACATAAATGTGGATTTTATGCATATTGTATTATATATGTGTGGTATATTAGAGTACCTGTATAGGTACTCTAGGGTATATGATCGAAATTATGCACACAGATATTAGTTTATGATGTGATAAAATAAAACAGTAAGGCCCCGGGTTATCCCCTACCCCCGCCATGCCCCAAGACCCCCCCCCCCACCCACCCTGTAGTTAAAGGCGTGTAGCCAACATATTGATGCTACAAGGTGGATAAAAGGCACCATTTGGGGATATAATATGAGCTTCCTTATAAGCTAACTTTTGATTTTAGAAGGGGGCACCCAAACCAGATTAAGGATCAGGGTCGTGGGGGGCATGGTAGGGATGCCCCCTCCCCTTAGCCGTGTATATTGCCGTCAGTCTAGCTAACATATTGGCGTTACAAAGTGGTAAAAGCTCCACGTTTGGTGTAGAGCTTCCTTATGTACAAACTTTTGATTTTAGAAGGGGGACCAAACCGGATTTGGGATCAAGGGTCAGGGGGACATGGGGGATGAACCCTAGCTTCCATGGTATAGAAATGTGGATTTTATGCAAATTTTATCTATACACTATGTGAGCTGTATGATGGAAAGTAGCCACAAAGATATTTGTTTATGATGTGATATAATTTGAAACAGGACATTAAGGCCCCAGGCAGTACTTCCTGGCTAGTTCCCCTCCCTACCCCACCATACCTCAAGAAAACCCCAACCTTGGTCCAGGTGCATAGGTGTTTAGCCAAAATAGATATCGATTTTTAAAATAATCAAACATCTGATAGTACGCAGAGCGTTTACAACGATGGAGAATGGTGACTACAGTTCATGGAGGGAGATGGAGGGGGGGGGGCTGAGAGTTGCAATGACATTTTTGAGGCTGTGAAACATGATTTCTTCGAGACAGATAGGAATATATTTATATTTTATGTTTTGGAGTGGCTTGGTGTCACTAGGTGGATGAAAGCACCAGTTTTGGCACAGAACTTCCATGAACAAACTTTTAACTTAACGAAGGGGAGCCATCCAAACCAAGTTCAGGATCAAGGTCACCGGGGGGAGGGGGAGTGGCATGGTAGGGGTAATCCCCATCCATGGCCCAAAAATGTGGATTTTATTATTATTATTATATAGTTTAAGGAAACAATAAAACTTCTGATAATATGATTGTAGCATTTGCCGTGATGGAGAGGAGGGAAATAGGGTTCATGGAGAAAAAAGGGGTTGGGGTCCAACAGCCCCTTGGGGGTAAGCTATAAAACGTACGTTCACTGTGACAAAAGGAAACAAAATATTTTTGAAACGAAACTATCAGAAATCAAAGATTAAGTAGTCAGAATGCTGGGATGTATAGGGGTAGCAGAGGCAGCGCTGATAGCAGGAGGGGTGAGCAGTGCCTATTTTACATAAAATTTACCTATTTAATTTACCTATGCAATTGTCCCTTTATGCAAGGTTAATAATGCCTTTCTTTTTTTACTAGGTAGATGGGGAAACTGCTGGGGTACACCCAATACCCTAATGTTCTGATCTTTGTGAAAAATATCCACCACACAGCTGACCGACTGTCAATGAGCATATCAAATCCACATTTTGGGCCATGGATGGGGGTTACCCCTACCATGCCCCCCCCCCCCGACTATGAACCCAAACTTGGTTTGGGTGTCTCCTCTTCATAAGTTAAAAGTTTGTTCATGAGGAAGCTCTGTACCAAAATTGGTGCTTTCATCCACCTAGTAAAAGTGACCCCAAGCCGCTCCAAAAAATCAAAATATATTTTCACCTGTCTCGAAGAAATAATGTTTCATAGCCTCAAAGATGTCATTGAAACTCTCACTCCCCCCCCCCGTCTCCCTCCATGAACTGTATTCACCCCTCTCCATCGTTGTAAATGCTCTGCGTATTATCAGATGTTTGATTTTATTTTTAAAATCGATATCTATTTTGGCTAGACACGTATCTGGGGATGTCTTGAGGTATGGTGGGGTAGGAAGGGGAACTTCGGGGGGGGGGAACACCCCGGGCCTTCCTGCTCTGTTTTAGATTATATCATATCGTAAATTAATATCTCTGTACGAACTTTCCATCATACAGTTCACATACTGCATATGATACAGTGTGCAGAAATCCACATTTCTCGGCCATAAAGGGGTCACCCCTCCATGACCCCACCCTGATCCTGAACCCGGTTTGTTTGGCTCCACTTCTTAAATCAAAAGTTAGTTAATAAGGAAGTTAAATACCCCTAAATAGTGCTTTCATCCACCTTGCAACGGCAATATTTTGACTACACCGACGGCTATCTATATTAGCCAAGGTAGGTGCGGGGGGGGGGGGTGGTGTCTTGGGCGCATTGGGGGGGGGGGTAGTAGAGGAATCGGGGTAGTGCTCAAACCCCATTTGCTCTCCTGCCTTGTTTTAAGCCAAGTTTAGGTTTGGAGGATTTTTTGTTACTTTGAATAGGCTTTATGCCCCAATAGTATAACCCTGAATTAATAAATTACTGAATGTTTTACGTTTTTTTAATTCAGTTAATGAAATCTCGGGGGGAGGGGGGACCCCGAAGATTTTATCGATATAATCTTTCACTAATTATATTCATCCAAAGGGTTAAAAAGGCTTTTAGGTTGACATTTGTTATACCCTCATCTGAAAGAAGAGGCTCTGCCCTCTTTCAGGAATGAAGTTATACACTCATATAACCTTCTTTTTCTCTTTAGTTTTTTAAAATTAATTTCAATGAAATTGTCGGGTGAGGGGGGGCCGACATTTTCAGCTCTATTTACATATATAGCATCCAAGCTGTTAAAAAGGTTATTATTGGGAGCTATACCTCATCTGAAGAGCAGAAGTCTGCTCTTTTCAGATGAGGTATAACAATTGCACCCTAACAGCCCTTTTTACCCTTTTGGATGCATATAATATAAAATATTAGATTAATTAGTTATTATGTTATGTAGTATATATATATTATATATATATTATATTATATATATATATATATATTATATTATATTATATATATATATTACTATATATATATAATACTATATATATATTATGTATATATATCATTATAATATTATATTATTAGTATATGACATAATAAAAATAAAAACAACTAAAGACATGCATTTCGAATCTATTATTGCAGGCGTATGCTTTGGGGGCATAAAGCTTTCAAATAACCAAAACACTTCCCAAACACTATAATTGGCGCCTTTTAACCTAGATCACATCATAAATTAATACATTAGTGCATAATTTCCATCATACAACTCACATATATGATACAATGCGCATAACATGCACTTTCTGTGCCATGGGAGGGGGCCATCCCCACCATGTTCCCCCCCCCCGATCCTGATCCTGAATCTGGTTTGGGTAGCTCCCTTTCAAAAAGTTAGTTCACTAAGGAAGCTCTAAACCCCAAATGGTACTTTTATTGACCTTGTAATAATGACAAGCTACACCCCTATCTACATGCCAAGGTGGGCAGAGGGGGGTCATGGGGGCATAGTGTGGGTTAGGGTTACACCCAAGGGCCTTCTTGTCGTATTTTATCACATGATGTATCAACATCTTTGCACATAATTTCCATCATGCATCACACATATACGATACAAGGTGCATAAAATCCACATTTCTATACCATGGGGGGGGGGGGTCATCCCCACCATGCCCCCCTGACGCCCTGACCCTGATCCCGAACTTGATTTGGGTGGCTCCCCTTCTAAAACCAAAAGTTAGTCCATAAGGAAGCTCTCTATCAAAAATGGTGCTTTTATCCACTTTGTAACGGTAATCCATAAAATTGACGCTAAGCCACCCCACTATTACCCCCCACCATGTTCCCCACCCGCCCTGACCCTGATCCCGAACTTGATTTGGGTGGCTCCCCTTCTAAAACCAAAAGTTAGTCCATAAGGAAGCTCTCTATCAAAAATGGTGCTTTTATCCACTTTGTAACGGTAATCCATAAAATTGACGCTAAGCCACCCCACTATTACCCCCCACCATGTTCCCCACCCCCCTGACCCTGACCCCGAACCCGGTTTGGGTGGCTCCCCTTCTGAAATCAAAAGTTAGTCCATAAGGAAGCTCTGTACCAAAAATGGTGCTTTTATCCGCCGTGTAACGGTAATCCAAAAAAATTGACGTTAAGCCACCCTACTATAAGGAAAACAGTAGGAGGAAAGGCTCACAATGTCTATGTGGTTTGTCTGCCGAGCTAATATACTATGGCAAGCTGTGACGCGAGAATATCTCGGTGTTCGAAAGATCGCTAAAAATGAAAAAGTAAGAAATTTGAGAAAAGACATTACCTCAGAAAAATGGCCCTAGAATCCAACCGCCTTAACCAAAATCAATGGCCATGGTGTAGATTTGTTGGAAAAGGAATACACAACGAAACCAAAAAATGACATTTGACCGATCATGTTGAAGAATCTGACTATTGCAGGTGTTGCGTTCTTTCTTGGCCATGCGCTCTGTATAATCAGTCATGTACGAGATGCATTGTCAGGAATGTGTACGAGCTAGAAAGTTCTTTTCTCAACAGCATGTATGGTATTATCATGGGGTCATTCGTTCCATAAATACTTTTGGCCAAAGCATTCTTGAGTTGTTGTCTTTGACAACTTTGTTTAGGATACTTTTTCTTTTCAATTTCTAATGGTGGACGTATTCTGGCACACGAAGACAATGTGAAAATTAAAACGCAATCTATAAAGCTTACTTAGTCGGTTGGCCGACCCAAAAGGTCGACATTATTTCCTGTACACCACGTGAATTACTGTACAATTTTATATATTATACACAATCCTAATAGATCCTTGTTATTTGATTGGAGGATTGTTGATCACATGATATGGAATAAATACCCCATTCAGCGCAGCGTGAAATTTGGTTCTATTTTGGCGTGCATGTTTGTTCTATTTTCGTCACATTCCACGGTTCGCAGTGCGATACACGTATTGTACGTGCTGTGTGATATGCGTGGGTTTAAAGTTTGAAGTTTAACTATAACCGGTGAACATAACTCACTGTTTTCATAAGGATTTGAATATTTGGTGAAATGTAGACTAAAATGAGAAAACTGCAGAGACATTGACTATACACACATACACTGAACATGCTGAATTTGTAAATAAGTCAGAAAGATTATCAGAATGTAGGATTATATTTTTTCGTACTTTACAATCCTCCAATCAAATGACAAAGATCTACTTTACATCATTCGTTCAATAGTACAAATATTTTCATGCGTTGAAAGATTTAAACGTTCCATTCAACTCGCCTCGTTGAAATAGAACGTTTAATCTTTCAACTCTTGAAAATATTCGTACCATTGAACTAAAAAAAAATTCATTATCTGTACAGTGTGTCCCAGAAAAAAGGAAACCGAGATTGATGAAGATATTTTTATATATTAATATCAAATATGACAAGAAAATCGTACATAGTTGGAAAGCATATTTTCTCTTCTTTAATTTGATACCAGTCTCACAGATTTCCATTCACGCATGACTGAACAAAGACAATCAGAAGAGAGACAGGTATAAAATCATTTGCACGAGCAAATTTGAAATTCAAACTCTCATCCTTGGATGCATTCAGGATATTTTCAATATCAAAGGACATTATTAAAATGCCTGTTTTATCTTCTTTCATATGATACCACATTTGTGAAAAATGAGCGATGCAGGCGTAAGAAAAGACAATCTGAAAAGATGCTTGTTTTCAGAAATGTTCCAAAATGCATTCATTAACCCAATTTTCTGGATTTTGCAGCCAGCAACCAAGAAGTTACCCTGCGAACATGATTCGGAGCCTATTGTTGTGCCCCGAGCAAGATATTGTGTGAAGTCAGCCGTGCATGAACCTTTTTGTTCAGCTTGCTTCTAATCACCGCTAATAGCTCAAAATGTATTCATTCTAAAAATCACGGCTAAAACAGGCATGTTTTAATTTTACTTGTTCTCAGGCATACATTATTCATTTTTTACGCATGAGGTGTCAGATAAAAGAAGAAATTGTGAATTTTTATGCCATGCTTTTGTTTCTCAAAAATAAGTACATGTGCTACCATTAAAATGCACTTAAAGATGGAATATGCGCGTAGCAAATGAAATTTTGGTAGCACCAATATCAATTGTTTTAATTCAATAATGTGTGAACGGTGAAATGTAATGTATGTATCAAATGAAAGAAGAGCAACAGAGCTTTACAATAATACCTAATTCACTGAGGAAATTATTCATTATGATAGAATAATTTTGCCATGAAATCCGGTTCCTTTTTTCTGGGACACACTGTATAACAGTGACCTTCTAAACTGAGGTGAAATACAGGTAGTATACATGTTTGATACAATACCCACAGTATTCTCTGACAAGAAGAACGATGATTTCCAGAAGGCTTCAAAAGACAACTGTCCGAAGTTAATTCGCCTGAAAGATGGCCGTGTACACCAAGGGAAACGTTTGTCTAAATCGTGGGACGAGTCGTTTGGAAAAACGAATTCAGCAAATCGAGGAAGATCAGCTATCACTTTGTACGGACCACCAGATATCCAAGGTAAATTCTTGACACGGAATGTAAAGGTAAAGGTAAAGGAAAAAGTTACAGCAAAGGTAAGGTAAAGGTAAAAGTTATGGCAAAGGTAAGGTAAAGGTGTTGATTTATAGTCTTGTATCCTTTCAATCACAAGGCCCCATGGAGAAGCACCCTCCCTGCTGATATGCTTAAAGAAAGTCAGTCAATCAATTAATAAATTAATCAACCAATCAGTCAATCAATCAATAAATTAATCAATCAATCAATCAATCAATCAATCAATCAATCAATCAATCAATCAATCAATCAATCAATCAACGAGACCATACTTTGTGAAAGTTTGATGAAAATTTGTCTGATTGGACCCAGCCTTTTACCCTTTCCTCATATTTTATTGTTTTTACAAAGATTTCGACGAATGCGTCAGCGACCCGTGTCAGAACGGAGCTACGTGTGAGAACCTGCAGGGTGAATACAGATGTACCTGTCCGAATGGTTACATGGGATTAACTTGCGAAAAAGGTAAAATGCCATTTTTTTCTAATTACCAAAAGTTCTTCTTTATTCAATTAACATACCCACAAATAAACCGAATTAAACAATTTATTTGGCTATTTCAGGCACATTAACATCATTTACGACATTATTACATCAATAAACTTACCCATCTATGAGCAACCTTTGTTTTTTCTTGTGTTTTTCAATCGTACCTATTTTTATAGTGTTATCAGAGAATCAAGATATGCTTATAAAAATTTTAGAACTCTTGAGCTTAATAATAATAATAGTAATAATAATAATAATAATAATAATAATAATAATAATAATAATAATAATAATAATAATAATAATAATAATAATAACTCAGCATTTATATAGCGCATAATAAATAAATAAGTTTATATATGCGCTTTACATCATAACAATTCAATATTATTACAAACTTATAATAACTTTTACAACAGTAAATGAATAAACAAATTCATATTACGAGAAATTTAGACTAACTTAAATGTACTATATTAATTGACAAATAAGTAGCGCGTTTTTAGCGCCTTTTTGAAAATATCGATGGTTGACGAACGACGGATGTGTAGTGGTATTGAGTTCCAAAGAGTAGGTGCTGCAACTTGAAATGCTCGATTGCCGTGTGAGTGCGTTGATGTGTGTGACCTGCTATAACCATTTCAGAATATAAAATTATACCTTCGGATGAACACCAAAAATTAAAACGCACGCCACTTTCAAAATGTGGAGGGCTGTAATGATTGTTGACTGTCCACTTCACAAAAAATAGTGTTATCAGAGAGTGGAAATAACCTCATGAAACTGCAAAAAGCTGTGAGCTTCAGGGGACTGCGTCCGCCCACCCGGAACCCTAAGAGGGGTGTTAACAAAGGCGAGTCCCCCGAATTCACCCTCAAGGGCGGGCAGTTTCGAGGCCCCCTATCAAAGGTCTGTTTTCTTTTCTTCGCACCCCCTTTGAAAAATACCTGATACGGGCGTGGTATGTACCTGGGTGTGCGTGTATGTCTGTATCTGTGTGTGTGTGTGTGTGTGTGTGTGTGTGTGTGTGTGTGTGTGTGTGT
>JZLH01S0365384.1:4182-23381 GCA_001188425.1 Eucidaris tribuloides
CAGTTTATATTGATTAAATGAAGATCTACCGCGTTTCGTTTAAGAGTAAAATTTAAGAGAGTAAACTTTGTCACAAAGAATCGGTGATTTCTTTATAAGACTCAGCGTTTAAAATTGACTCTCATTTCAAACGGACCTTTCAATCTCAAATCATTTCATAAAGGTTTTCACACAATCTTCAAACGCGAATGCACAAGTGCATATAAATCATTACAGCTGCAAGGAAATCGGCAGTAATACGTATCGGCTGTAATGTACAACAACTTTCATGCAATATTACTATTATTTTGGGGATGGTTTGGAATAAAACCCGCCACGCAGGATTTTTACATCTCCCTGTAACCTGATATCGATTTACTTCTGAGTAGTTTTCGCTTTGATGGGAAATCCAGCGAGCTGCAAAAATCGTTGTGCACACAACGACCTTGAGACGGGGTACGTGTTATGTATTGCAGCGAAGACATTATACATGCTTTGGCATTTGATAATTGCTACTCGCAGACCTTCTAACAATATTACTCCTAAATATGAGATGTATATGCTAAAAGAAATTATTATGAGATCGGAACACCGCGTACATACTTACGCTACAGTGAGTTAGGGAAGTGGAATTTTGAAAGGCATAGAAATTTGCAAACCACAAAAGGTTAATCATAATAAATATACACTTATGAAAACACCACGTTTTGACCTTTTGTGGTAACTCTGTCACGAAGTTCTCGGGAAATCATATTTGGTCTTTCGAAAGCTGAGTTATCGAGGCTGGAAATATTGTTGGTCAATAATTCTACCTCAATAAAACCAAAATTATACAAAAGATTTCCATACTCCTCTTTTATCACTAACTTTTACCTTTATTTTCTGCCGCTCCGAGGCCGAAACTTTGGCGTACTTCTTTCGGAGCAGTTAAATGATCAGTTTTATTTGTGTTAAAATATCACGAATGTCACTGCAACCTCCACATTCTACAAGAACAACAATTGGCAATGCAGCTACTCAATACTTGTTCTTCTTCTCGTTGTTTTTCAGAATAATACAGAAGAAATTACATCTTACCATCAGCATCAACTTCATTGATCATGTCTTGGAGCTCAGCTTCTGTAGGGTTCTGACCCAGTGATCGCATTACAGTCCCCAATTCCTTGGTGGTAATTGTGCCATCGCCATCCTTGTCGAAGAGGGAGAAAGCCTCCTTGAATTCTGCACGGGTTGAAAGAATAATGATGAAGTCATTTTGATGACGTAAATTGATATTTAATCATAAATAAAGGGTCTGAAGTTTTGCATTTAAACCATTTGTTTTGGCTTTACTTTCGCATTTTCACTTGAAGTGTTACTATAGTGATGAGCATAGGTAAACCATGCAGCGTCACAACACCACCATGTGAAATGTAACATCGTGGTAAAATGTTTTAATAAAGATCAATCATCATCATCATCATCATCATCATCATCATAATCATCATCATTATCATCACCATCATCATCAGCAGCATCATAGTCATCATCATCATCACCATCACAATCATCATCACCATCATAATCATCATCATCATCATTATAATCATATAATTATCATCCTCACCACCACCATCATCACCATCATCATCATCATCATCATCATCATCATCATCATTATAATCATTTTTTAATTTTTTTATTTATTTCACGTTTTATTTAGACAGGGTAGTCCTTTCAGTCTCGAGGACTGCTTTTCAAAGGAGCCCTGAGATCATATAATTATCATCCTCACCACCATCATCATCATCATCACCACCATAATCATCATCATCATCATCATCATCATCATCATCATCATCATCATCATCATCATCATCACCCATCATAACCATCAACATAATATCATCATCGTCAGCATCATCATCATCATCAGTGGTGTGTAGACCGAGTGTAAATGCAGAAACACCATGATCGAAGTTTCCTGTATGATTTAAAATAGAGATTACATGCTGCCTTTACACATTCTGGTAATTTGTTCTCAAAATGTAATACGCGGATCTATCGCGATCACTAAATATATCGATACTATCGTGCAATCACGGGTATCGCGCCCTTTAAGATTCTTAAATGTATATGACCTTAATCCTCCAAGCAGCATCAGCCGTCCATTGTATATTTCTTTAGTACGCATGTAAACCGAAGACGCCTTCTAAGTGCTGATTGATGATATCTCTAATGGGGGTGGGGCGGGTAAAGAGCTATTTCAAAGATACGATACATTGGGCTGTGAAGGTTTTAATTAAAATGTCAGGTTTACGTGCCATTTTTTAAATAGTATATAAAGTATAAAAATGCACCTTATGTCTTAACATCTCTTTCTTATTCTTCCAAAGTATAATCATTGATATATTTCCTCTTTAATTGAGTTAATTCGGTACTGCCCCACCAGTTTATTCATCAGCGTTTAATTTATCCCAAAACATACTTCATTGTGTTTATTGTTTTTTTTCTTGAAAATCCCCCTTTTGAAAAGAAATTAAGCCAGAGCATGACCGTATTCACATGAAATCTTCCTGTACACGAAACATTTGTAATGATATAAAATAGCATTGCATGATGGTTAACGTATTTCCTATTGCCAACACAAATGCCTATTCATGTAATTGACAATTCATATCAACGATGATTAAGACGGGTAGCTTTCAGATATGCAAGACCCGGTGAGGACTATTCAGGGGAAATAAGTGGATAGTAATTTCATACTACAGTAATTATTTCTGTTGCCAATGTAGTGGGATTAATAATATAAATCTAACCATTTAGTGAAGGTCATTGTACTCATGCTTGCCCCTAGAATAATTCGTTAATTTTTGATATGTTTGTTTTCTATGAATATTTGAAGCAAATTTGTTATCGACTATAGAGCTTTCAATCGTTTTATTGTATGAATAATCTTATCAACTCGAATTCTTTTGCCTTTATCGCACAAACTACACTGTAATAGCATTGGGTTGTTTCCCTTGCGAAAGCTTTTACTTTTAATCTTTAAAGATATCAACTAAATGAAAACATTCCAAGGACTTGGTGAAGTATCTTTAGGAAACGAAACGTGGAATAACTGTTTTTAAAGGATTATACATTATAGCTCAAAGCGTCGTAAACATATGTAGGTATAAACGTAAATTTATGAATGTATATACAAATACACACACACACACACACACACACAGACACACACACACACACATACACATACACACACACAAACAAAGACACACATACAGCACACGACACACACACACACACACATACACATACACACACACAAACAAAGACACACATACAGCACACACATCCTCTCTTTCACACAGAAACATACACACATACACACAAACACACATACACAAACACACAGACATACATGCATGTATACATACATATACAAACAAACAAATACACACACATACGGCACACACACATTCTCTCTCACACATACACATACACACAAACACACACACATACGGTACACACACATTCTCTCACACACACTCGCACACACAAACACACACACAGACACAGACATACATGTATGTACATACAAACAAATACACATTCTCTCACACATAAACAAACATACATACGGTACACACACACACACACACACACACATATATATATATAAACACACAAACACACAAACACACAACACACACACACACACACACACACACACACACACACACACACACACACACACACACACACACACAAACACACCACACACGCTGCCTCTTGATCATTAGTCCTTTTCAATGTCTGGCAATACCGGAGTGTTGCACATTATACTCAGGGGCGTGTTACACGTTTGTGGACGATCAAAAAATCTTGATATTTACTTTAAGTAAGAACACTCGTCCCCGCACGGACGTGTGACTCATGGTATGGTAGTGAACTACTGTTAAGGCTGTTTGTTCTTAAGATAGTGATGAATGGTCGTGTGATCTGTAAACCAATAAATATATCACATATTAACTCAAAGGTAAATATTACACCCATAACACTATGTCTGCATTATCATTATAACACTTTTGGGTAATCGGTTGTATGTGCAGTTTATAGGATATGATGATTGAGGAGAGACATACAAAGAAAATTGTGTCTATTGTATGTATGTATGTTTGTAGGTATGCATGTCCGTGTCGCTCAGATTTGACAAAAGATGAAGTTCACCTGATAATATACTGAACAGAAAATAATTGAAATAAGATAGACATTATAGACTACCTCGTAATAAATCATTGGTTATTTTGTATAATGTTTCGCTTTCGACAAAAACCAAAAATAAAATAATAAAAATGGAAAAACTTTTCGGGAAATAAAACAAGGAAACGTTATTCATTATCACTTTCATGTCTTAATTGATTTTCATTAGAAAGATAAAAAGGTATGAGAAATACTGTTGTGGGCAAGCTCAAAAGTTACATTAGATATGTGCACAAAAGTGCTTGTTTTAGTGAATGCTCTCCCTGCCAAGAAAACTACATGCCCCATAATCGTTTGTGTGGCCCATCAACGGAGCAAATTGAATTTCTGTTTATTTGAGTGTGTGTGTGTGTGTGTGCTCGCGTGTGTGCGCGCGTGATGCGTGTATATATGTGTGCATGTATGTGTATGTGATGACACATATTCCACTACACTAGATGTCTCGTGAATAGGTTTGGTTCAAGGTGTGTTGTATAGGCTGCTGGTCGAACGAGTGTGAACCATTTATCACTGAGCGAGTTTTGACCAAGGTTATCGCCTGATTGGGAATGACAAGCCCCGCCGCCATCATTTTTCAAATGTGGCTTTCACATCATAGACTGACTGAAGGTATGACAGGCATTTAATAAAACCCAGTACCACGAACATGGCGGCAACAAAGCCTGTCTCCTCCTGCCCAATCACAGACAGACACAAAAAAGGACACACACACACACACACACACACACACACACACACACACACACACACACACACACACACACACACACACACACACACACACACACACACACACACACACACACACACACACACACACACACACACACACACACACACACACACACACACACACACACACACACACACACACACACACACATATACAGACATACATTCACATACTTGTGCCCCATTGCATGGAACTTTTGTCAAAATAACCATTTATTCCGATGGTTAAAGTTAATGGTGACAATTACGTTTACTGGAGTGTTCATATTTTACCATATTTTACCATATTTTACCATTTCTTTGATGAAAGCTTCATGTAATGGGGCCTAGGATAATAGCCACATTTGTGTAACATAAGTAATTTTCAGGATTATAACATTAAAAATACATTTTGGTACACATATCATCAACGATATCATTAATGTGTTTACGTCTTATGCATTAACAAACCCGAGGTAATAATTAACAAATAATTGTTATGAATGGAATAAAATTGATTCAGGATCTAACAACAAAAATAATTGGGTAGAAATGTCAGCAATGGGGTTCTAAACGTTTAAAGTGTTAGAAACATTAACTAAAGTTATAACTGAGAGATGATCAATTCTGAACAGTCTTATCACATCTGTAATCACACTCACTCTATTGTTATCTTCACTAAAGCAGTTCAATCAAGTTTACAGAGAAGTTATGAAGAACATAACTGGACAATTGGCAAGGTAACTTTGAAATAACCATTCTTTTACAAAAAAAAATCGTTAATCAAATGTATGTTTTCAAAATGTAGAAATTAATATGTGGTTTAATAAATTAAATTAAGCCATCATTGCCAGATATACTTCAAATTATAATGGCACTGATATTGTGGTTTACTTACCAGCAATTTGTTCCTCGGTTAGTTGATCGGCCTGTACTCCGTCGGGAGAAAAACAAAGAAACGAACATTTTCATTAATTTCGGCGCCTTTTACTTGAAATTAAAGGAATGAGATACATTTAAGATACACTTAACGATTAATTTTAAGGTTGTTATCAAGTTATCATCGACGATTTTTACGAATAGCTGTTGATATTATACTGTGGCATGGGTTTACTTTACGTTAATTAGCTGTCCTTGGAATAATACAGACATAGTTTCTAAACAGTTATACATTAATATAAGAGCATTAACGTGAAATGTCAAGCTTTGAAGTAGTCCTCAAATTTAGGACGCAATTCTTCCAAAACCAAGTATACTATTCTAAGTTTCTGCTGTAAAAACGTCATATTCATACATTTCCTCATTGTTGTACAATTCTCAGAAAATGTTGTGAATACTTGTTTCTACTCAAGTAAACAAATTTCAGACAAATCCTTCCACCTGAAAACTGACTATAGCCAGTGTACATATGATATACGTTTCACAGTTTGGTTTTTGAGGCCTCTCCCAATCATGTCACCGCCCTTTAATACTTAAATGTTCTTATTATATTAAAAATAGTTGTAGTCTGTCGCAAAATAGCAATCTCTTCGATATATGAAAGATAAAAACAATTTGGAACCTGAAGACACTTTACAATCAATATTCATAACCAACATGCGTAAAGCTCACACATACACAAAAATCATCTTGAACTTCGCTCGAGTCAGATTTTAATTACATTTTCTCCGTCTGTAAAGGTGATTCAGGAGTCCCTCATTTTTGGGTAATAATATTACCTCGTCTTAATCTAGAATTAATGCGTATTACTGTCCCAGATTCATACAGGGAAAGACGAAGCCCTCTGAATATGTAATGAGTCTGAGAGAAGGGTATGCGGATGATGACATCACCGTGTATAGAAGACTCAATTTACATTTAAATTAGTCACACGAAATTGACATTTTATTCGTAATGAAAAAAATATATAACTGATTTGGTTGCCTTCGGTTCACTGCAGAGTTCTTGGAATAACTCTCGCAATATTCAAGAATTTCTACAGATTCGCATAATGAAATTGTCTTTCATTTTAGTCGCCTTGTATATAAATGTGCATATTGTAAATATATTGTATATGGCATTTGTCTTAGATTGCATTCTAATACTTCTGATGTCGCGTGTCTACGGAGGATTTGACATTTTGGCATTTCTATAACGTCAACATTAGCTAAATGGCAGGTCAGCAAGGCACACAGGGCACACACACACACACACACACACACACACACCACACACACACACACACACACACACACACACACACACACACACACACACACACACACACACACACACACACACACACACACACACACACACACACACACACACACACACACACACACACACCCGCCACACACACACACGAGACATAGTATAAACTCAGTCCCCTTTGTAAGCGGGGAGCACATCCAGTTTAATTATTGGACGTAGGGGGATGATATGTGATGAAGAGTTCAGAGCACATTGCCTGTCTCATCTAAAAAAACCCGATAAACTTATTCTACTCTTCAACCATCATCTTGGCAGGTATCTTGATGAGGTCCCCCGTCTCTCCGGGGGAGGATTTTAACGGCTGCCCCGAGCCACGGGGAGCACAATCTCGTATTAGCTTCAATTTACGGATTGCTCTCAATATACGTGTATGTGTGGCCTGTGTACGTCGAAGCACTTATCAATGCATTCGCATGGTCTTTAATTCTGGTGAAACCGAAACACGATCAAATGTTCATCATTCAGAAAGATAGGAGAAATAGAAAACAACTTAATTCAAGCTGTATACGTCATTTCAGTTATTAATGGACCATAATGTACTTGCTTGGCAAATTAATCTAGGCATTGCTATGGCGTGGCTCTATGAATGATATGTCGTATGAACAATATCAGGATATATCCTCCATAAACAGTAAACGCTAACACAATGAACATGCTAAACATATCGACAAGAACACTGCAGGTCTAGAATGAAAACACCTCTAAAATCACAGTAGACTCGAGTATTGATAAAATGAATTATATAAATCTATATTGATTTCTTCTGCCTGTATTTGCAAAGTACGAGTTTACGTTGACATTTTGGCAGTACAAACCCCATAAGTAAATTCAAGGACGTTTTCCTCTGAGCGACCATGTTTTTATCTTCCACCTCACATAAATGTCCAGTGACCCAGTTTCGAAAGGTCTCTTTCAATTCGCCGTACATATAATTTGTAAAAGCTGCTCTCAAAAGCATAATTGAGTCTGAACGACCACTTTAATTGCGTATGCATGTGTTTTCTCCCATCCTCATTATATTCTGAAGCGTAACGCATAAGAGACCCAGAAAAAAAAAGAGGAAGAAGTAGTGGCATTTCTTTGCCCACTGAAGAATATAGATGATCTATTTTCGAGTTTGTTCCAGTTTAAAGTCTGACATTCTGGTCGGTTATGATGATAATTGCATGGACGTTGTGGCATCCCTCTTGCATAAAGGTATCCGTCCGTGAAATTGCCGTCTCGCACCAATTTACTGCTCCGACAAGGACTCGTCTCTGTGATAGATTCACCGACCGACCTCACTTTGTTGATCAAGTTCTTGATCTACTCCTAACTCTTCCTTAACCCTTAGACCCTCAATGATATTATAGTGATTCATTTGTTACGTATTCAAAACTCTCACTATTCATTATACCACCGCAACAAAACCCCATTGACTTATACACTATAAAAACTACGGTGTCATAAACAACTCCAGTCGGTGTTGTGAGAGGACCGCACCAGCAGGTGTTAAAATACACCATGAAGTTTGAATATAACACCAAATATTGTTGATATAACCATAATATCTATGATATAACTAACAGAATAACACCAATGGGTGTTGAACTAACACCATTGGGTGATGAACTAACACCATGAATTTAACACCGGTGTAAAATGCTAGGTGCGGTTTTCTCACGACACCGACCGGTGTAATTTTCACACCACTGTTTTTGCAGTGTACGTGATAATACGGAACTGAAAGGGTTGCAACAAAAGTTTCTTCACCAAAGATACGCGTAATGAGACATCCCATTTTTGTTGTGTGGTCCTCCACTTATTTGAAAAAAAGATGAAACGATTTTAGGTTATGGTGTATTCCAATTACAAGTAGATGAATCCTGTAATTCAGTTCCAATGAAGACAAACTATTTTGTAATGAATACTTTGATATTGACTGCCATGTCTATAGTACTGACGTGTATAAATTTACGTACTAACCAAGAGATTACCATCTTTCGACAACAGTAAAGAGTAAAACTAAGAGTACTTTAACCTATCACACAAAACATTATGACATGAGAAAAACACCATAATATATTATCTAAATGGTCACATGTGAATAATCCAAATAAATTTGGGGGTAAACTTTATATCTGGGTCACATGTCAATGATGCAAAGAAATTTGGGGCAATACTTTATCCATCTCCTTTGTTATTAATAACTCAAATCAAGTTCTTCTCGTTATGGGGGAAAACATCACTTTTCTTATACTTTTCAGTCCATAACAAGTTAAAAATGATATGGAACTAATATATAGCGACGGAGTCACAAATATGAACTTATATTAGCGAAATGTTGCACGCTGTTACATTGTTTGTGCTAACGGCATAATGAAGAACAAAAATAGCAAAGTTATAACATGGCTTCCAAAATAGGGTTAATACCAGTGCATCCCCATAGGCTACGTCAGTGCATAAATCGATTTCCATATGATTACAGTTCCCTCAGACTACTGCGTGATGCGAAGAGTATTTTTCCAGAATCTTCATGTCATATACATGTAACTTACTTGAAATAGTGTGAACATGTTTGCAGAATATTTTCTTGAAGTCAAACTTCAAAACACACCCTTTCATTTGGATTCCTTTCTTCGGTTCGTTTACATTGTTGTCATTTCTATGGATTATAATATAAATTATACTTGTGTTCCAATTTGACCGAAGGTCTGATATGTATATTCTAAGATAATAATGTATACTACACACACTATTTTCCATGATTAATTCACTTAATAAAAGGTTTCAGAAATAAAATGCTTTTACAAATTAAGACATTAATTCATCTGTAGCATATACATGTACATAATCTGCGGATAAATAACATTGATTTATAGAAATACATACTTTTTTCGTTAAAAAGTGGACTACAGTTATCCAATTTGGTTGAGCAGGGAGGGTATTCACTGTAATAAAGTGATTGTTAAGCATCGCTGCCCGTTAATATAACAGCTCTTATCATGCAGTGATTTTGCTCGCAATAGGCCCCTACACAATCCATGCATCAGGAGTTTCATGTGTACTACTCGAAATAACGAGTCTGAACATTTTGCCAAGTTACAATGTACGTACGAGGATGTTACATGTACAATATTTCTTTACAAAGACAGATTTTCTCGTGTATGTATGCAGTAAATGGGTGCTAACGTTACTATCGAGTGAAAGATGATATGATTAGTTATGCACACTCTGAAAAAAAAATGGCTGCATTGCCGTCGTAAATGCCGAAGCTCGGGTAAAAGAATTACAAACTGTAGGCATGTGTCACGTTGAATCCATTCTCTGTCACTCTGTCCATGATATATATCACAATTGTTGCAGCAGTTGAATTACATTCACACAACTAAGACAGACATTGAACGCTATCAAGGCGCTATACACGCATGAGTTAACAAGATTGACAATCATAAAATGCTGTTGGTTGGTGACTGCACGCCCGAACTATACTAACTTTTCACATACTATGCAACTACTACGAAACAAAGCAAAACCCATTAACCTAATTACTAAATTATAAGAATCACGGAAGAAATCTGATGCTTGTCACTGGCTGTCAATAAATCGAAGATAATCCTTTGTTCATGTGGCAAACTGTACTCATGTTATAAAAAAAACAACATATAATCAATATACTCACCATTTTGACAATTTGTTCGAAAGCTTGCGATTTTATGGCGCGGGAACAGAGTTGGCTGACACGCACAAGCAAGGGTTAGAAGCGAAGATGTGGAGTATGGCGGGGAAGTCAGCGTAGTGGCCGTCGCTTTGATGTCAGACTTTTTCGGGGTTAGCGGTGAACAGTGCCTCCTTCTTTATATTCATTCATCATATGTAAATCATCTAATAAATTATTCATAAATTATTCTCCGCGGCGTATTGCGACGTGTTCGCAGCGAGCTGCTGCAGTGCCGTAAGTCGTAAGATTCCAGCGGCGGGTAGAGATCTTCAAATTGGCACTCCACTACAATACTGTTTGACCAGTTTTGACACTAATACACAGTTTATGTATATTAATATCTATAATATATTTTAATGATTATATCAACACGTGTAGTGAAATATAGTGGTAGCTGTTTGGATTATATGTGCAGATTTACAGAAGACGAGAGTAATTGAAATATGGGATTAATTTGATTATTGTGTGGTCGGTCGTTGGCAAACAATTTAGATATCTTTAATTGGCGAGAATAGCAGCTGTTACGATGTATACTTTGTCATAAAATGTGTTTCCATAACCTTTGTAAACCCTATAAATTTAAAGGCCAATGATATTATTCTAGATACATTTTGCAACGTAACTGTACAAAACAAGTGTGTAATGCAGTTAAACAAACGCTTCGATGAGATTATAAACCAAAAATATAGTAATAAAATGGTGTAATATTATATACGACTTTGATGCATAATTTTCTTGCAGTAAGCCCTATTACTGTTTATGTGCATCAGGCATGATTTTATTTGATAAGGGGATTTTATAGTTTTATAGAAAATACAAAATGATGCCTGCGATTGTGTGTATATGTGTTTGTGGTAATGTGTGTATATGTTTATGTGTATATGTGTATGTATGTCAAGTTCAAGTTTATTTCCACAAAATATGTATATGTACATACGTACGACACACACACACACACACACACACACACACACACACACACACACACACACACACACACACACACACACACACACACACACACACACACACACACACACACACCCACACACACACCAACAAACTTGCATAATTGTATGTATATATGTATGTGTATGTATGTATGTGTGTATGTATGTGTGTGTATGTGTATGTGTGTATGTTTGGGTGGTGTATGTGTGTGGGTGTGTATGTGTGTGTCTGTGTGTGTGTGCCTGTGTGTTGTATTTTTTGATCGATTCAAGCTTGAGAATATAGTTGGGAATACAAAGTACATGATGATTTGTGAGATATAGATTGTGCCAAACTAATATCGGAAATCGCATGTGCCTACTTCTTTAACGAAATTTGAACATTAAGTATTGTTTAAGAAGAAACACTATTACTTCTTATAGTTAACGAAATATAATGATTTCAATATTAATGTTTGTTACATAATTTACTAACAAACATCTTATAGAAATTCTATTACATGATAAATAATATATTTCAGCAATGAAACTCACAATGCTATTTAATGTGAAAGAGGTGTGGTTATATTTTAATATGTATCAAATATTTAAATTTTCGGAAGGAATCTGTGCGTATTTGAGAGAATGAACTAATCTTATAAGACGACGTGGCTAACTTTGGCCGCGGCATTTTCTTGTCGAACATTGCCTTTTTTGAATATGATTTCCATTCATGATGTTAAAAATCGTACTCGTTGGCATTTAGGGCGGGAATGTCGAGCCGTATTTGACGCTGATTGGTCCGTCGATCGACTGCATTGCGACATTCGCTTCTCTGCAACCCTATCCCACAATGCACCAGTTGCCGCAGCACCTCGTTTTGCCGCAATGCGCATAAAACCTGAAAGCATATTAGGCCATAATCATATAGTCGAGGCGGAGGTATACTGCGGCGTGATGTGATCGGATGGAAGGTAATATACAGTCAGAGGAACGAGAAAGACATGTGTGGCGTTAGATTCTGAACGAAGATGACCATCTAGGACTTCTGCAGATGGGAGAATAGATTGTTTACTCGAACATTTCCCGCGGTGTTTGCTATTCACGAGACCATTGGCGATGTGGACAAGGAAAGAACGATGTGACGTTTGCGCCTATCATTGTTTGCCCCGTACCAATATTTGCAGACACAATTTAGTTGACCGATATTGTCCATCGACATTAAAACAAATTAGACTTTGAATACCATGCGAGACATATAAGATATGAATGGTATGTTACACGATAGTACATACAGAATATACTTAACACATGTCACTAATTGAATATTGCATTCATTTGGAAGTACAATGCAGGGCGAATAAGGTTATGTTCATGTAGTAACCATAGATAGCATGTAATCAAATTGAGACCTTATGGCAGAAACCTTCTGTTTAACCCGAGTCCTACAATCGTGAAGAATATAACAGATTTAAAGAATGATAAAGCGTTAAAACGGCTACTTACCAAACGGTAAAAAGCGTGAATCAACTTTAAGATGTAGTGAAGGGCACTATCCGCTCATCAATGAAGTAATTCCACTCTTTTCTTATTTTTTTATTGGATTGATTGATAAGTGTATTTGCATTTCTCAAATCAAAGTAACAAAACATATACAATGCATGGGTACAACTCGAAATTATGTATACATGAATATGGACAAAACAATATTTCAATAAAATGCAATATACCAATCATTACACAATATTTCAACAAAATACAACATACCAATTATATTTTTAAGACAGAACAAAGCAGAGACTACCATCTTGAGCATGAAGCTTGATTTTCCGTTTTGGATGAAGTAACTAAATTAGAAGAAATGAATAGGTGTCTAGAAACTTCACGGTCTTTCTAAAAACTTAATATAGTTTTATGCAAGCTTGTGTATGTGTAATGAAGCCCCTACAAGAAAAGAAAATCTACTGTTTGCACTGTTACATGCACATTACTACTTTATTATTATTTTCCCATTCATTTGTAGTTCAAAACGGTCTGATTATTTTTTATACTTATTTTCTATGTCTATACACGTAACTATCGAGATACAATTGGTATTCTTCCTAAACGACGTACATTTTGTATTTGTACAATTGGGACTACTGGTATACCTAGGGGGCAAAACCCCCATATTTCTCGAACAACAGACATGTCGCGATATAAAAAGTAGTCCTATATGAATGGATTCTATGATCCCTGACAAACCTCGCCGGGTTAAAGTACTCTTCTGAACGAGGGGTCCAAAGTTCGCCCCATTATCTCACAAATTTCGCATTATCATCATCAAAATCATTATATGCTCATTGGTATGAGTGATAAAAAAAATGTTTGATAGCATGATTACTGCTTAAATGATGTGTTTAGAAAGGGAAATGGGATAGCATCCAGTACATAATGTATAGGGCAAAAGGGGTAATGACATGTCGCGATATGAAAACTTTAAAGGGTGCAATTTATACACGTAATGAGGACTTCTCCTTCAATATACAGCACAGGGCAGTCCTGGGTGATGGAGTCCAAAATAATGCGACAAAAATGCGAAAATCGATCACGTTTAATAAAAAAAAGTAGAATCTTCAGTTTGGACCAGAGAAATAAAATTTGGTCATTTCAATTGAAGCTATATTGCAGAAGGCCCCAAAATATAGGGGGTGGCGTTCAGTTGTGGGGGTTGAAAAAAAAACACATGACTTGCAAATATGACATTTGCATTGTCATATAGTCTCTTTAAAAAAAGTTCAATGCTACCTAATTCAAGTTTCTTTACATAACGGGTGGGGGCAGGGGCAATATTACTCTTCAGATATGGGTCTCAGCCAAAAATGTGACTTATATGATAAACATATCTTCATCTCTCATTTAAAAAAAGTAAAGAATGTACCTGGAAGATGCGTAAAAAACATGCGTAATAACTGTACATCAATTATTGAGTCATAATAAAAAAACCCAGTTGACAAGAGGCTAGTTTGAGTAAGGGAAGGTGCACATCTTGGGGAGGTGGAACTACAGTATTTTACCCTCTTGTTTGTAAAAATTGTTGAGAGCAGAAAAATGGTGCAAGTCTCTTTTTTTGCTTTCCAGGGGCGGAACTTCTCTGCCCCATCCTACGCCCTTGGTTGACAGCCACCCGTTGCAGCAAAACTTTTTTTATCAGTACGGAAGGACGGAATGAACAAATTATGGAAAATTGTGAACTTATTTCGAGTTAAAGTAATTTTTACCCAAAGTAACATTTTTGTAATCAGCTTAATTTCTTTTTTTGTAAATGAATTTGGATCTTTGGACCCTTCAAATGATATGAAAATCCCTATTTTTGTACATGGTCCGAAATTCCTGTTCATTACGTGACGGGACGGAAACTGACATTCATCAACCTGTAAAAAAATAAATCAAAACTCAGTGCAAAGAGTAAAAGAGCAGCCAGGTTTACCATGGAACAGAGAATTCACTCATATAGAAATTTTTATATCGCAAGAAATCTTTTGTGCTTTGAAACAAAATTGACAAAACGCCCAAACCTGCACTGTATCTGGAATTGAAATTATGGCTTCATATCTACGGACGACGTGTGTATAGTTTTAACAGGCTTAGTGCAGGTTAACTATGCGCACTGTAATTATAACCCTGAAACTTTTGCTATGATAGGAATAACTTATGCGAGCCTATAATACTGTGACATGAAGAGATGATTGGATAAATAAAATAATCTGCTTAATTTGTTGTTGTTTCATCTGGACTTTATTTAGATATATCAAGATAGAAATACATATATACATAAAGGAGAACCATGTCCACAGCTTCTTTCCAAACATATGGCAGGTCAAAGGTATGAACACAATGAGAACAGAACTGTTGACAATATACATTTATACATTTTAAACAAACGGATATCTACTCCATTTTTAATCGGTGAAACTCAGTTATAGTTGACTTTAGGCAAACATAATTATTTACAATGTACACTATAAAATGATGCAATTTAAATAATGACTTCATCCGTTAGGCCTATGTTTTGAGGTAAATTTGTCGTTTTTCCATTATTCAAATAATTTCATTTGATTAAGATTTTTTTCAAAAGAAATGGTGAATGTAAAACCAATAATGAACTTCATTTAATTCAAATGATCGATATAAAGTGTACAAACTATGCTAAAGAGCAGTGATATCATGGGAGCAGTTAAAATACCCGAAGAACCAAATCAATTGAAATGTATACCAATAGTAATTTATACACTGGATAGAAGGTATATCCAGGCTTGAAGGATTTGTCTTAATTTAAGACGAAACAAGCATAAATTATGACCATGATAGAAAATGAAGCTGAAGACAGCTTAAGAACAGTCACAGCAATGACATGATTGGGGAGAAACAAAAAACGCCTCTCGAACCAAACTGGTTGAAAGATATATCAATGGATACACCAGCTGGAGTGTATCTCCTGGCTAGAAGGATCTATCTTGAATTTGTTTACTCAAGCCGAATCAAGCATGAACATAGTATAGCATTTTGTTTTTCTCGAGCCCCGATAGAGATAGATTCCATAGAAACCTACACAACAGATTTGTCTGTCACAAAGCACACTGATGGAAGTTATTTTAAAATGAGTCAACTTTTGACTACAAATCTTTCACTGTAGAATCCTTGCATAGTATACTTTATTCTAGAATATTTTTACCCAAAGCTGAAGACTACCCCAATAATGTCATGTATCTTTAAGGTAATTGCACAACAAGGAGGAAATGGTTAGGTACGAAATTTTCGGAGCAGAAACCGTACACAAAATACCTTATTTTGGTACAATTGTGTACTCTTGCATTATTGATGACTTATTTCAATCATGTCATTTCCCTTAATTCACGTAGAATGTGAACCTAATTTCTTTGATATCTCGTCAGACATTCTTATTTTTGTATAGCACCTTATCCTGGTAGAAAATGACTAGGATTGTGGTCAGTCAATCTATGATAATTACAATCAAGTAAAAATGACTAATACGTTATTAAAATGGGAATGGAAGGTTGGAAGTAGTCCTCAATTTAAGACACAATACTCCCAGAATTAAGTATACTGTTTAAGATTTCTGTTGAGAAAACTGTCATAAATTTCGTCGTTGTACAATTATTATTCAGAAATATTTATGACTGTGAAATTTGCTGTGTAGCTTTTTTATGGAATTAATTTCTATAAGGACTGGAGATTAATTCAATACTGGTAAATTAATGCGTGTTTCTCGGCAAGTAAATAAATCAAAGATAAATCTTTCCAGCCTGAATATACACTCTAGTATGTGTATGTTTTTGTTTCAACTCATTTGGTTCTTAAGGCATTTTAACTTCTCCCAATCATGTCATTGCCCTTTAAGTTGACCGTGATTTTTTAATTATTTGGAAGTGATGACGTAAAACAACAAAAGAAGACAATGCAGCCAACATCGATCTGGTGACGTACTGTTTACGAAAATAATTTTCAAATTTGTTTGGGTTTGTAAGTTTAAGATATTGATATTAAAACACTTTTTATTTTATACATATTCATTTTTTTATGTTTAATCTTGATATCTGAGCTAGGCCCCTCTATGTAGATGGTGCTAGACTGCACAAACTAACACCCGAGGATACGATACAAAACTTCAGAAAACTATGCTGCCACTAGCAAGATATCAATGGATAAATAGCACACGCGAATAAAGCATCTTGTGAATTACTTATTCTAGCACAGCAGTCTATGATATAAAATGGTACAGTGAACCAGAATCATAGAAATCATAGATTTTCATATTTTAAAGCACTAAACGATCGTTTTGATGTATCTTTTTTATGCAGGGATTTGTTTTACACATAATCAGAGACAACAACAACATGAACTATCATATAACTCAGATAATTAGAGAGGGAATATAGTTAAACAAGTCCTTCAATGATCATACTCGGATGATATTTTATAGTGTCCACTTTCAAAACGCAATCTGAGTACAGAAGGGATTTTGTTTAGCACTTCCGATTAAAAATAATCTTCAAAGTCAGGAAAATGTCGATAATTTTTTTAGATAATCGATTGACACTGTGTAGTACAGTTTGCAAAAAAAAGAAGGGACACTGCGGTATGGAAATGTGTATAAACTCCTTTTCATCAATTGAGTTTAAACAAGTCGGAAGTTATTCTATATTCAGCCTCAAAGACAGTTGAACAAAGACCAAGAAATCATGTGTTCACCGTCGGTACGGTGATTAAAATGCCTAATTGGAAGCAAATGACGACTACGTACAAATAATATGACATCACAACATCATTATCGTGGACAAATACACAGGAAGAAAGAGGATATATGATTTCCCCTTTCTGAATCTATCTTAAACTGTGCGTCCCCCCCAAAAAACACCAGAACCCTAAAACAAAGGTTTATTGCGCGGAAGCAATTTTTGAAAACACAGAATAAACTTTGACTTATCCTTGTTCAAATGATATATTAAACAAACGTATTTATTCATGTATCTCTGAGTAAAGTGACTTAGCAGATTTAATGTCAAAAACCATTTACTGCACTTTTTGGCTTAGACCCTCAGCAGCGCACATCAGAAAAAGAAAGACATGAAAGAGATGGGTACCTCTTAGTGCTCAGTGTCAAAGCCAAGAAGTGTTGTAAATTGTTTTTGACATTAAATTTTCAAAGTCATGGTACTCAGAGATGCATAAATAAATATGTTTGCTTAATGTATAATGTGGAAGAGTATAAGTCAAAGTTTATTTTGAACTTTTCTTTTTTTACTCGTACGTCCCATTGCTTCCGCATAATAACCCTTTGTTTTAGGGTTATTTTTGTTCTTATTTGCAATGTACATGTTCATCTTGCGTCAACTGAAGGCAACGAAAAAACATTAATACCTTCCCACATGCTGAAATATTCACAATCATCTGTCAACCCTCTGTCACAGCCCATTGAATCGGACGCTAATTCAACACGCAGAAAAGTTTTACCATCATCCAAGGCCAAAACCGTCGTTCGTGGCTGTAATATTTAAAGGACGGATACAAGTTAGAAAACGAAATCAAAATGTCCATGAAATATTCATTTTCCATATCCATATGCGGTATAATGTCTGGCCATAAATAACTAGTAATACGACAAAAAGTTATTGTGAAAAATAAGATAACCATGTAAATTCTTTGAACGTGGGACTGATAATCCTACGTATATTACACCCACATTGGAATAGTATCCAAAATATAGTATCGCAATGAATATAATTGCGGATGGTTTTCTGTTTAATTATTTATTTATTTATTTATTTATTTATTATCGTTTTATTTAAAAGCAGGGTAGTCTCATTCAGTTTCAAATTCAG
>JZLH01S0365384.1:70451-83412 GCA_001188425.1 Eucidaris tribuloides
ACACAACCTGCTCGTCGCTTAATGCAGAAGTTGTTGCCGTATACTTGTGGTGGGTAATTTTTTTTTTTTGGGCGGCAAAAATGGTTCGGTGTCGCCGACCCCCCGCCCCCTGTCCGGGCCACGCGGTGGGGGCCCGCGCTTGTCAGAAGGGTGTTTGGCTCTCGTAATGGTGGATAGTGAATAAAAAAAAAAAAAATCGGCCGCAGAAACGAAAACGAACTCCTCCCAAATCACCAAAAAGTTGACACCCTGAAAAATGGCTCCAAAACTCGTAAGTAAAATCGGTCGTGACAATGCAAGTAATTATGGGGGGTCCTTGAGAAAACGCCTGGTCAACATATATAGTTGTGGAGAAATTGACATGGGGAATAATCACTTTATTACAGAGAGTAATTCAATCTACCCTTTAAATTAATCTTAATTTTAATGATTTTTCATGTTGACGTTCCTCACACACCACCACTTTCTTTGTAATTGGTTGAAAAAGCTTGACTTAGAAGCCAGTCGAGTATACTTCAATTGTCGTCAGAAAAGAGAGGTGGCGCTTTCTTTTAACCCACCGCTCGGCGGAACCAACTTTACCATTCATACTGTGAACGTGGATTGTTTGATGCGTATTAATAGCGAATGGTTGAAGAGCCCGGTAAAGACAAGAGTGTCGCAAATGCTGAATCTTGGCACATCTTTGGTTGACGACAGAATAACTCTCTATCCTCAGACTACAATCACGTCTCATTTTCTAAAAACTCAGAATAAATGAACATTCCTAAAGCAACTAGCCAAACTCATGCGTTAATACTCGTACATTCTTTCTGATTTTAATTACAGTACTTACCACTTTCAAGGAAGAAAGTGACTTTATGATAATTACATTTCGTTTGTACCCAATCGCGAAAGACTAGATAGCAATCTCCACAATAATTAACTCACCACACCCCCACCATAAAAAGATAAAAATTATTCCAATCAGCGCGTCTGCGGCAACATCTATCTGCTATCAACCACAAAGAACATATTTAGAACCGCAAATATAATCTCAAATTCCTCTGTCGAATTTTAATAAGAAACGTAAACATTGTAAAAGAGTAAGGCGCGAAGTTTAACATTTTTAAACAAAATAAGATTTGATTCAAGCAGGATGGATTATACGAATCGATGAAAGCTTATCGCTAAATGCAAGTCACTCTCCACAACACCATGAGAATGTATCACTGCTCACAAGCTTACCGCGCTCGCGCTTCGCACACACACGCACGCATACATTCGCACGCACATAAATCTCCAGAATGGGTCAATAATTGAGTGGACGCATGGCCAAACCATATTTGTAAATTTAAATCTGACTTTTTTAAAAACTAGGAAAATATACCAAGCAACAAGCCAAAAACAACGCATTCCGCGCACTCACCAACACAACACTCACACTATCAACAGTTAAGATGGGAACGAATTCCAACACGTTCATTATTCTTTGGTCGCAATATAAGCAGGCGGAAGTTTACATTTGAAGATTGTCTGTTTCTCTATTTTCTGCACCCCTAACACACACACACACTACTGAAACTACAATCCCGAGCTGTAAACTCTTGTTTAAAATATGCACTTTGTGCCCGAATTGAACCCTTGGTAAAATAGCGTCTGGAGCACGTTCACATCAAAAGCACGCGGAATTCATTGCATCCATATGTCCATCTCTTATGTTCACGCATATACTTCAGGTCGTAAAAATAATATTTGTCTATAATTTTGAAAATTTAGTAACACATAAAACTGCACTACAGATATACTGGCATTGAGTATAGGCTTAAGCAAATAGTGAACAATTCTGTTGTTTGGGTTTTGAAAGAGATAGTCAAAAATCAGTTATGTAATTCATACGCTTTTTTTTATAAAATAGGGTTCCAGATTTGCCTCAATATCCAATCAGGCTGTACAAAACTTGAAACTTACAGAAATCGCACATCCGGTGTGTTGGAGGTGTGTCTAGCTCCCACACAATAGCAATTAGACAAATGCCGCTATGATAGTGATAAAGCTTAAGGCTACGTTCTTACTAATGAATATAATAGAACGCATATTATCTAGCCCCGGCTGTAGGAGAAATTGGCCATACCAATGTCCTAACGTGCGCTGTTCACCGATAATAGCCCCATATGTATCATAAGTCATGGGAACGACAAACAAGCACACACGACCCCACCACACAATTACCCCCACCACTCACACACACACACACACACCATTTGATTTCTGCCTACAGTCTTCATTTGTAAGCCAGGGTGTTGATAATTAGCAAAATCTAACTCTAAATATTTAAACATAACAGGGTGAATTACATTAATAAGATTATTGATCCATTAATTCCCAACACCTCAAACCAATACATGTTCAAATTCGCTGATAATATACCAATGTCAGTATACATCTGTTGTAGCAGTTTTTTGTGCCTCTATAATTTTCAAAATTAAACAATATTATTTTTAACAACTATATTAACATAATATGTAACAGTCCACGCGTCATATAATGCACTCCCTGATTCAAGCTTGCCAAATGCAAACGACATTTCTTACATCATTTGTTGTTAACCTGTATCTTAACTAATGGAAAAGAATTCATGGTTGTTAACCGAGAAATAAGGTGAAAACTTGGCAACTGTCAAAATATGAAATTACTCTTCAGACTTTTCTATAAGTTGGCGATTGCAAATCAACCTCAATAAACAGAACCAAAGCAACTGAAATCCTTTTTTGTACATTCATAGAGATCCAGTAGTAGCGTTTAATTAATGATGCTTGTTGAATCACTCATCACGCTCCTTGGAAATCAAAACCCCGTGATAGCAGGACGATCTACTGCTACAGAAATGTTGGGAACAGTTGTCAAATGTAGTGATACAACACAGGTGTAACACCGGTGCCCACCTCGCCCCCCGGCCAATTAAACACATTTCGAGCCGGGATGAGTCACGGTATATTGCGAAATAGAGTAGCAAATGATGATCTATATAACACTAAACACTACCAAAAAATAAGTTCCCGGCTTTTTGAAAAATTCTCAGTTACTTTTAACACCATATTTTGAGCGAAGTAATTTACGCAGGATGTTCTGCACTCATGTGAACTAAAAATTCTTGTGAAATTCTCACTCACACACCCTGAGTGAGCACGTAATAAAGGCAAAAGTGTCACTTTTCAAAAGTCCGCCCGACCGCCGCGCGCGCCCGGTGTTGTGGGCAAGGCGTCATTTTGGAGGGATTCTGTGATCGCACGGCACTTTTTTGACAACATTCCTTTTGCGTTGAATATTAAGCACTATCTTGATGGTAATTAGCTATGTTTGACCCCCTAGACATTCTATGGCACTTTTCGGCAATAATCTACATTCATGAGCTCAATTAACAATGCAATCCATGCCTCTAAATTTAAAATCTGGAAACAATTCATTAAGTGTTATATGAAGGAAAATCAGAAATCCCGATAATTTGCAGCAAGTGTAATCTGTGACACGTTGATGGGACATAAAGAGGTTGTAACCATTCATCCTCAGTGAGCAACTTTATTAAATAAAGCAAAAACTACAACCATTTATTTACCATTATTGGTATTTTTTGCATAGGAGAGATGACTCCTGTGACTTTGAAAAGTGACATTTTTGCCTTAACGGCATGCCTGTACTTCATGCATGGGCTGACGGATGTATTCATTTTCACACAGATAGTAAGTGAGTAAAATAAATATTCCACCAAATATTTTGCGAAAACCCTTTTTCGTTAAAAAAGTTGATAAGTTTGAAGAAGGGGTATTACTTTTTTGTGTTGTGTGTATAAAGCAGTTCGAAATAGATAAGGTGGAAAATGGCAAGACCATAAGGTCTGTGCAACTGCGCAGTTAAGCATGTTCTCTGTTGTAGAGAGCAACTATCTCGGGACCGATGTGGCTGTTCCTTCGCTGTCCACAATATCTGACACGCACGGACGTCAAGACTTAGGGTAAGCGGAAACAGGAACCAGAAAGAAATAATCACCAGAAAATTAAACAAATATAACTTATAGGGAAATAAGTTACGAAAAGTTTAAAACTAACCAGCTTCAAAGAATAACAATTGAAAAGAATAACACAATTGTTGTTTTCATATATTTTCTCGTAACATGTAATGACCTTGTTGTTACGTGATCGGGAAAAGACACTAACAGGTGACGTCAGTTCAAAATACTTTCGAAAACACAAACATTTTTAACCATTAATTCCCCTCGAAAAGAACAACAATTTATCTATCGCAAAAAATTACTCTCAAAACATACGTAAATCATCGCCTGTAATTATTTTCCATCTTATATATTTTCGATTATTTTAGTATTTGTTTATTATGAATTATACTTAATAGAGTCCTTTGAATTTTCGATTCGAGTATCGGCCGGAAGAATTCCTAACTTGTGGTTTGGATATTATAGTCATATGGATAGTGAATTTGTTTTCAAAATTGTGTAAATATATAATAATATGGTCATCATTGCCGATGGCTACAGTTGCAACTATACGTCACTACAGTACAAAGCTTCTGCTTTGCGGAATGCGAAGTCAAACGACTACATAAGACGATAACAGTCAGGGAATATCATTTGCGTTGCGCATTTGAATCGTGGTTATCTGTCACAACATCTTAGATAGATCGTATACAATTAGTAATCTACATTTTTCATGTCTCAAAGGAGTTTGAGTGTACGTGCTTTTATTATATTTGTTGTAAATTTTAGTTTGGCTTTTATTTATAACACCTCCTTCTTATGCCAATAAAAAGAACGTCTCTACAGCGAGTAAAACGTAAGAGTACACAAGAAAATATATGCTATCCAGTTTTGTATGTGCGATGTCGATACAACTGAAATAGAGTCGATTTCTTTTTGTAATATTTGACTGATTTACAGCACAAAGATACCTCAGGCAAGACTTAAGAGAAAAGCAATCTTAGAGTATGATGATTTGGATGATAATAACTACAAAGGAGTAGGCCCCGTTTTTCAGCGTTGATTCAGTCGATGTTTTTCAACTAGTGCGAATATTTTTACTCTCACGTAACAACCCCATTCTGTAACGTAGTGTTTCAAAAATTATACTAGTTAGTAACAAAAGACACGTAAATTAAAACATGCAAAACAAAAGGCAAAACAAGATAGTTTACACCGAAATTCACCGTTTTCTCTTTCATGTTAATGTCGATAAACAATCAATTGAATTAATTGAATATTAAATATTTTTTTAAAAAAACAAGGCTAAAGATTCGCCAGACAAGGTTCACCCTATTACCATCAATTGGTTTTATAAAAGCAGAACAATGAGAAAAAACATATAATGAAGGTTTGGTGAAAATTCTACGCAAAGAATGAAACAGAGTTATGAGTTTCAAAAGTTTTAAGATTGTGTACGTCCAACATGCGAGCAGCTCCAATATGGCATGTAATATAAATTCCCATAAATGAATTTTTAATGGTTCAGGATAACTCGTGTTTTTTTTTTCATAGAAGCATGTATGCAAATATGATCTGATAATATATGAATGCACAGGTGAAAATCATTTTCAATATCTGAGAAAAACGGCACTTTTATGGAATTTATATCACATGGCATAGAGGCGCTCGCAGTGACGTCACGAATTTAAAAGTTAAAAACCATAACTACTGTTATTTCTGTGATTTTCGCAAACTTTCATAATATGTTTCTGTCATTGTTTTTACTTTTATTAAGTCAAGCTGATGTTCATGGGTGAACCTTGCCTTAAGCCAACAACATGTCGTAAGTATTTTTCTATTGGTATAAATGAACGTATAATAGATGTAGTGCCGGTCGGGTTTCCACGTTGACAGGTCTGATTTTTCAAACTATTCGACATTATCGTCACCGTAATACACCGCACCTCTTTATACCATGTTCGAAAACATTGAAAACAGACTTAATAATAAGTATCGTAAATAATGGGGCAAAACATAACGACAAACAAAAAATGGACTCGTATCCATTTTAGTGACCCCGGAAATTGGATCTACACATAACAATGTTATTCCAAAGCCCAATAATGAATAAAAAAGACAATCGTTTCATTATAGCACTCTTAGTATCTCCTTACATAATGCTGCAACGTATATTCCTACCCGCAACTGCAGCGCCCAGACCCCAAAACGAATCAATCAACCTGCCAATTGGTAAATTTAATTCAAAATTCTGGTTATTGCTTGCTATAAATCATAGCCGTAAAAAGACAACTTTTGTGTCATGTTGCTTACCCGCTGTTTGGTATGTCATTGTTTTGTTATGTTTTTTAGTTTAGTTAATCATGCATTTGTTTTGTTGTATGTTGCGAATGTTATTATCGTTCACGACTTTTGCCACATTATAAGTCCCAAATTTGTATGTTGTATTCAATGCGGACCTTTGGTCTGAACATACTACCCTGTTGTCAATGTAAGACTGAATAAATGATAAATAATTTAAAAGATTACAAAACCATTTCATTTTGGCGTTAGACAGAGCGTCCTTGAGAGTAATAAACATTTATGACACAATTGAGCAATTGTTATAAACAAATGACTAAAGAAAACAGAAAGAGGGGGTTAATTCAATGGCTTACATATTATATCGGGTTCCGCATGTTTATTCATAGTCTGTCATCCAATTTTATAATTTTGCACGCCCATGAATAAATACTAAGCGTCACATCACCTTTCAGCTCTTTGAGGGTTGGAAAACTGAGGGCGCCTTCCTAGTTTGTGTGTTGTAGATTTCATAACTTTCAAACATACCGTTCATATTCACATTGGAATTACATTTGTAAATCTGGTTTCATTATTCGTTTGTGGTGTGTAATCCCGTATTCAAGCAGCGCGCTGCTTTCCAATTATTATCATAATATGCGTGATATATAGTAATACCGAAAAGAATGATTGAATGTTTTATAACTCTCAACCAATGACATATTGAATAATACCGACATATATTATACCATTCTTTCGCGACATCAATCATATTTCACTTCACCCCATCAAATTCTGACAATTATTCTCTGTTAAAATTTTTTCTATGAATTATTATGTAATGATATATTATTACAGATGATACAGTGCATATTCGAATACAATGTAAATGCGAATTGGCATGAACTAAACTAATAAAACATATCCTACTATACACACTGAACAAGTCAGAACTCAATCACCAACTTTCAATACACGGTGAGAGAATAAACTGAAAGGTCATCTAAACCTATCGACCAGTAAATGAATACCCTTATAATTTTGATTTCCCTATTGGGCCAGCCGATTAGAAAACACATGTGACCGCCTTTCAACCATGATGTTTGTTTTGTAAAACAGGTGTTTTTGGGGTGAAACGATATAATTACTCGAGGCTTTAATTTCCTGGGCAGTGAGCAAAGTAAACAATAATGATATGTGGTTAGTTGTTTATGCCGAAGATTTCAGATAAAACGCATGTACATCCCTCTCGTTAATACCATCGGCAGTAACCCCGAAGTATAAAGTACCATGTCATTTTTAAAGAGACACTTAAAATATCAAAACAACGTAAAACATTGCAAGAATGCAAATTAAGTGTGTTCTTTTGAAAGGTAAGTCGCTATATTCACTATGTACATGAACGCCATTTAAATACACGAAGAAGAAAAAAAAAAACACACAGTCGAACGCAAAATATGTATTATGTATTAAGGAAACTTAAAAGCTGAAAACAAACGTCAACATGCATAACAAGGAAAAAAATCCACAAATTTATTTTTTAAAGATAAGGATGGAAAAAGCAGTAATTTTAACTAATTCCAACATCAACACAAACAGGAACGCGAAACAAGTATCCTAAATCTGAACATCTGCTCCGGATGAGTACCGCAACCTTGTGTACCTCTCTTGGTATTAACATAATGTTCAATTTTGTTACGATTTTTGGAGTCCTCAAAGTTCATGTATCTGGAAATTCTATGCCCCCAACGTTCAAATAAATCGTCAATTTCATTACAAACTACGTCTGTAAAACGATCCATTCGTTGATGACGTTTAGAGCAGTAAAACATCTAAGAAAAAAGTGATTGTAAACCACATCATCATTAAAAAAAGGAGCATGATATTTATTCCTGGTATAGGGTACTTACAATTAGGAATGAAAAAGAAACATTGCAAGATCAGATAAGAGAAACATAATTGGATAATGTAAAATACAGTCATGAAAAAGTTGGAATATATTTTCTAACAAAATGCATTTTTAATCATATAGGAAAAGGTTCTGTTTCTTGAAGTAGAGACGTGGCATTGCAAGGGGGTCAGGGGGTGGCGGCATCCCCTATTTTATTATTAAATGGTAGGACTTTTACTGTTTTGCGAAAATATCGCCCTCTATTGTTGTTGAGTTTCCTAGTAAAAAATAAATTGACGGGAAAAATGCTGTGTCGTTCGTCGGTCCCACTGCACCAAGCTTGCCGAATCACTGTTGGGTGCATTTGGCTAAGTAACAAAAATTGTTTGCAGGCAACATTTTCCATCTTTTTCGCCCCTCCTAAAATTTACGCGCTGGGCGCCGCCGCCTGAGTCGAGCACATTTGAACTTAGTAATGATGTGTTCTGGAAGTGCGAACAACTAAATATAAAAGGGGGTTGAAGAAACAAGACAAAGAGGTGGAAATCGTGAAAGTTTAGATGCAAAAATGATGATGAAGAAGGAAAGAACAGAAACAGGTGATGAAAGGTCCCAACAAACGGAGGCCTGCATGAGAAGGAGAAGGAACTGAAAATAATAATAATAATAGTTTCGATTTATAGACGGAGAATCATATATAGAATAAAAAAAATCTGCTGTGATCGAACATCTGCTGATATAATAATACATGTTTAGCTATGTCCTAGTAACTTTGATTTGTTTTGAATATCTATAATCATTTGTACATTTTATCAACGTTTATTTGTTGAATGGCAAATATTGCCAATTGTATATATTCAAGATTAGTTTATTATTAATCTTTGAAGTCCACGTTTATTATATTATATTTTATTTTTTGAAGACGAGTCGTTCTATGGTCGGTCGGTGGGGGTGGGGGGTCAGGGGTTTCTCTGGTATAACAATACCACGTTTCCAATTCTTCTCTGAAGCATAGCAATTCAATATTTTTAAAGCTTTGCCTAAATTGTGCAATATGTAACTGCAATCACTTCTCGTTTGAAACACCAGTCAATACAGTGTATTATCATATTCCCTATAAATAGATAAATATTATGTAGCAGTATACTTGTGCGAGAGACAGGGTGAGGGTGGAAGAAAGTCGCGTGTTTGGATTGGAGCGTGTTATGCATGTTTGGGAGCGTGAGAATATGGAGTGCGTGTGTGTCTTGTTTTGTGTGTATTTGGTTGTGGATGTATGTGTACATGTACCGTTGTATGTTTGTGTTATATGTGTGTGATGTGGATAACGTATTTATGTGATATTGTTTTATATGTATGTGGGTGTGTAGTACGTGTGTACACTGTGTGAGGTTTCTGTAGGGGTGTGTGTGTGTATGTTTAACATGTATGTGCTGTGTGTGTGTGAGGTGTGTGCAACGTGTGTGTGTGTGTGTGTGTGTGGTGTGGTGTATGTGTGTGCGTGCGTGTGTGTGAGCTGTGTGGATATGTGGTGTGTGTGGTGTGTGTGTGTGTGTGTGTGTGTGTGTGCTGTGGTGGGTGTGTGTGTGTGTGTGTGTGTGTGTTGTGTGTGTGTGTGTGTGTGTGGTAGTGTGTGTGTGTGTGTGTGTTGGTGTAATAACGATTCAAGTAAATACTGATATATCAAATATTAATTTGGTCAGTGAATTTATAACGATTTAACATTTATATTGCACTCAATGATTTAATAAAAATAGCTTGTGTTTCACGCTTTGATCTGAGAAAAAATTCAGAACATTGTAAATCATCCATATATGTTTTAAATGTAGTAATTGTATTATTTTTTTTATCTGATCAATTTTTGATGCTTAGAGTTGATATCATGTGTATGTTATGTTTGATTGAATGTGAATTATTATGTGAATTTATGTCTTTTTTTATGTACATGCATCGCAATCAGCGTAAAGCTGGCTATGTATGTTTTTTCTTTTGTGAAATAAAATAGTAGATCCATTTGAATAAAAATAAATTATAAAATAAATAAATTATATAGCGCCTAATATGAAATACATCATCTCTAAGCGCTTTACACTACTATTACCCCGGTAGTCGGATGCTTGTAAGTCTATCAGACACCTGTTCATTCCAAACGGAGATCAGTCAATACTTGGCAGCCACAATAGGCGCACGCATTCCATTCCTATCGGGTACCCATTTATACACCTGGACGGAGAGCAGCAAAGCAGATTAAAAATGTCTTGCTGGAGGACATTAATGCCGGGCGGACTCGAATTCCATACCTATAGATTGTCAGGCACACGCTTTACCAATCTTGCCACAGCACCTCTGAAAAGGGGGAAGAAGGCACAGAAAGGGAGAAAAGAATTAGGCTATTAAACAAAAGTGGACAGAAGAGTGGATAAACGAGTAATAAGAGAACTGGAGAAAAAGATGATCAAAAGGGAGTTGGAAATAAAGAGTTAAAGAGGATAGATATCGTGAAATACTTGAGTTCGCCACTATCCTGAACTGGTCAGGTTTAAAATGTACAGTTTGAAATAATATTTATTTATAAAAAATGCCCGTTCACGACGTTGCAAAGCTAGGAACACATTAGACAGTTTCGTACCTTATAATTTCAAGGAATGTGAGATTTCTTGCAATCCTGGGTGGAGAGACTGTCTCCGTGATTCAGGAGTCATTGAACATGTCAAAGCAACTTAATAAGTAACCTTTATATAAAAGAAACTGTTTATAAAAAAATAACAAAAACAATAACAGATTAAAGGAAATGAGGACCGATGGAATGTAAATCAAGTAATTTACTAACTAACTGACTAACTAACTAACGATATAACTAACTAACTAATTAACTAACTAATTAGCTAACTAACTAACTAACTAACTAAATAACTAACTAACTAACAACTTGAATAACTAATCCAAATTTGATATCGGGTAAAGGGACATGTTTTGGCTAATTCCTCGAGTTTCGTGGGTAATTCAATTTCGACTTTTCGAGATAAACACCATGACCATATGCGTACGCAGGAGGGAGGGTGGTGCAAAGGGAGGTGTTCATCTGCGGCCAAATCCTAGGTCTATTTTTTTTCCCGGTGAGCCCAAACTGACGTTTTTCTCACCTAGAGTAGGTATTGTATATATTGGAGCTCAGATATTTGGGAACTATTTGTACATTAAGCTACCTGCACCAAGCTCAAAACTTTTATCTTATGGGCTCAGAAAAGTTTAAATTTAAGTACAAATTATGTTTATTTGTGAGCACAATTAAGAGAACCACGTGGCTCTATATTGTGATGAATCCATGCCTAGGATAACTTGATAAGGTTAGAGGTGGAGTTCGGTCCAGTAAATTATCGACCTCATTAATAGTCCAAATCCCTCTACAAGGACCAAAAATTTACTGCAATTCCCGCGATAGCATTCATTATTTGTCTTAAGTAGGCCAAAGTCTGTCGTGGGTATATTGCACTTGCACTTGGGTTTGCAGATGCTATGTATAGTTTCTTCTTTTCATGCGTAAATGTGCATTTGCATGAAATAATATAGGTCGTAATTAATGTAAGTAGGGTGGCATAGCGTAACTGATTACTGTATCAGCTCATAAGTAGCATAATCTACACAGTTATGGTGTCAAATATCTTTTAACGATTAGGAAGGCTCCTCACTGTCGGCAACAAAAACATATATCATATTTAGTGGTCTTCGGATATCGAACACTCGAACAGTGACATTCATGTCGTCTCAAAATGAAACTCTGCGAAAAAGCAAAAGTAACAAATTAATGACGGAAAGAGATACTCCATGCTTGATTGTGGATATGTCTATTTATTGGCTTATGTATGTATGTATGTATGTATGTATGTATGTTTGTTTGTTATATGTATCTAATTATCAGGTATGTACTCGAGGTCGGCTTCGAGGCCAGGTTTTCCAGCCTTGGCCTTGGCCTCGGACCGAGTCACGTGTACAAAGTCAATCTGTCTTTGTAAAAAAATATTTTTCCGGCGGCTTCGTGACTCGGAACGGTCGGCCTCCACTCCATCCCTGCTAATTATTTATTTACTTATTTATCTCATCAATCAATCGATTGATTAAGTAGTCAATCGATCGATCAATCAATCAATCGATTGATTAAGTAGTCAATCGATCGATCAATCAATCAATCGATTGATTAAGTAGTCAATCGATCGATCAATCAATCAATCAATCAATCAATCAATCAATCAATCAATCAATCAATCAATCAATCATATTTATTTATTCATTTATTTATCTATTTATTTATCTATCTATCTATCCATCTATCCATTTATCTATCCATCTACATGTATCTATTTATCTACCTACCTATCTATCTATCTATCTATCTATCTATCTATCTATCTATCTATCTGTCTATTGCAGTCCCGTTTTTGTGTTTTTACCCCTTTTCAACCATAATCAGTCAGAGAAATATTACATTTCCGTACTGTTTAAATTAGTTGTAGTGTTTTTGTATTTTATGACAATATTCGTGCAGTTTGTCTCATCAAGAAATCCCAGCTCAAAACACATTCGGGGAATAATGTGGTCAATACATTTTTTGAAATGATTATGCTACACCAACACGGTAAAATAACAAAACAGACATGGAAAAAGCAGACCGAAGCACATGACAATAATTTCGTTCTTAATTTTTAAAGTTATTTCTGAGGAGATAAAAAGGGTTGACCATGTGACCTTATCAGTTTTAAGTAAAAGCGTAATTTATTGAGATGAATTAAATAAAATCATAAGAGGACTGAAAACAAAAATGCAAA
>JZLH01S0365406.1:11652-30051 GCA_001188425.1 Eucidaris tribuloides
TTGTTTTAATGCAGAAAAGATGTCCGTACTTACTCATGGTGACTTGTCTGCTCTCTGTGATGCCCGTTGTTTATTTTTCCGGAAGTGGCATTTCAATATGGAAAGGACCCATAAGAATAAGGTAAGTATTACGTTTTAATTATTAATTTATTAATTAATTAATTAATGCATTTATTTATTTATTTCTTCTTCTTCTTCTTCTTCTTCTTCTTCTTCTTCTTTCTTTATTTTTTTAAATTATTATTATTGGTGGTGGTGGTATAGTATAGTAGTAGAAAAGGGAGTTTCATGTCAAATATACAATGACGTATCAATTCTTTCATTCTATCAAAAAGTCCTCCTGATATGCTTACAAAGCTCTAGATCAATTGAGCAATTTGCTTACGAACGTCTTTATGAATTTCTAACGGATTATAACATTTTAATACCCAACCAATTTTGCTTTAGGAAAGGGTTTCCTACGGATTCAAACCAACGACAAAATAATTGATTCGGTCTTCAATCAAACAATCATGTGGAGTATTTATTCACCTGAGTAAAGCCTTCGATACAATTATGATATACGAAATAGTTCTCCCTAATTGGTTCCGAGATTATATATTTTATCGTCAGTATTGTGTTTGCTTATTATTGGAATATCTCGCTAAAATCAATTATCTTCTACGTTCCCACCAGTTTTATGTTGACACTGATAACTACCCCCCCCCACAAAATTATATATAGATAGATAGATAGATATACCGTAGATAGTTAGACAGATAGATAGATAGATAGATAGATAGATTAATAGATAGATAGATAGATAAAGAGATAGATAGATAGATAACTAGAGAGAGATAGAGAGATAGAGAGATAGAGAGATAGATAGATAGATAGATAGATTAATAGATAGATAGATAAAGAGATAGATAACTAGAGAGAGATAGAGAGAGAGAGATAGAGAGAGAGAGATAGAGAGAGAGAGAGATAGATAGATAGATAGATAGATAGATTAATAGATAGATAGATAGATAAAGAGATAGATAGATAAGTAGAGAGAGATAGAGAGATAGAGAGATAGAGAGATAGAGAGATAGAGAGATAGAGAGATAGATAGATAGATAGTTTTATCTTCATTTTAAATAACGCATTTTCTTTTCTTTTTTTGGGGGGGGGGCATTTTGCGTTTGGGTGAAGAAACTTTTGCTGGGATTCCCTCCTAGGCTCCCAGGATGAGAAAATTTGACATTTTCCCCTCCACACTCTAGCTGCGTTTGCAGCCCCATGTCGAATGAAAGAATGCATTGTGTTTGTTGTACAGAAGTATGGTGATTATTGATTGGTGATAAATTTGGGAGGGTTTGGGAGGGGGTTCCCCTCCGAGGGTGCAAAATGTGGACGTAAATGTGCCGACTAGGGGCATGAAGGGGGAGGGGTGAAACCTGCGATATCATCCCCCCCCCCTCCTTCTAGTGACAACCCTGTCTGTACGTGTATACGCATCTAGTCATGTGCAAGTACGGACCCTTTGTGGTATATCTGGTAGGGTCCTTGGTGCAGTCACGGTGTAAACTCAGCTGCTAAATTCTGACGGAGACTCTGTACCTGCCTATATTACAAACATTTTACTAGACTAATGACCTGATAATTAACTTGAAATTATTGTAGATTTCCGTAACTCAACAGCTGCTGCCTTCTCACCTACGCTTAATGAACAAAAAATAAAACAATATGTTTGTTCACTTGATATAGGGCTACACTAAGGCCAACCTTCTCAGTTTTATTGAAACAAAAATTATATTGAATATGAAATATATCTTTTTGGGTAATTAAATGTCAAATATTCAATTATTCAGCATCTGTTTGATACAATCATTGGAAATATGAGCTTCATCTAAATTCAGATGTACTGACTTTAGCAACCAACTGAGAATCTTGCAATACCATTATACGAATCAAGGGCGTAGGCTGGTTTGGGCATGGAGAGGCGCACATCTCAGGGAGGTGGAAAAGGGAGATGCACATCTTAGAGAGGTGGAATTAAAGTTGAGAAAATCAGGCGTTGAAAGCAAAAAAGGGTGGTGCAAATGTATTTTTTGCTATTAGGGTGGAACTCCTATGGCTCTGCGGGGGGGGGGGGCGGAGTGCACGGGCACCCAGTGCACACACCCCCCAGCCTACGCCCTTGCGAATAAAGGGCCTGTATTTTAAAGTCCCTATGAGTCCATCGCAACTTTGTCCCCTTTTCAGATCGTATAATCAGTCAACAGCAGAAAGAACAACGAACCAGGCACCCACACGAAACTCAACAAATAAAAAATACCAACCATCGTCGTGCAAATCAGAAGTCAACATCGCATATATCAAGACACACAAAACGGCATCAACCACTTTACAGACTATCGTCAATCGGTTTGGATTCTTCCACAATTTGTCGTTCATTTTCAACAAAAGGAGCCTATCCAACGGTCACTTCAAGTAAGTGAAATTATCGGGCAATATAAAATCAACATTGACCAACTGGGGCGCAGAAAAAGGTGTTAGCGGGGGAAAATGGAACAATTCTACTGCGTAATAGTAAATGGGTATATGCTTCCGCAGACAACATGCACTCTGGAGTGCACCAACATGCACTCGGGAGTGCACCAACATCCACTCTGCTTCCGCAGACAACATGCACTCAATGCCTGCATGTATATCCAAGCTGATTAGCAGTTCTTAAGTTTGGTTCAAGTTATCGCCGTAACGACCGAAATCAGACATGTGAAATGGACTGTGACCTTTGACCTTTGATATTTTAAGTCCGAAATTAAATTAGGTCATTGTTGCATCATATAACATTCTTTATTCAAGTTTCAATCACATCTTATTAGCAGTCTGAGCGGAAATTAAACATGTATCGGTTTGTGACCTTTGATCTGTGACCTTTCCTTTCCGAAATTTAATAAATTCAGCGATCCAGTATATGCCTATACAAGCCTACCTTTTATCTAAATGATTGTCAAATGTCAATAATAAACGTACTTATCATGTGTGTACGTTCATGTTTGAGAAATCACTTTCTTATTTGGCCGATATTATGTTTTGAAAACTTCAGAGTATATACCTTGATGAAATATATTAATCCTAAGATTTGTTTTATTTCCTTTTACTCTACTACAGCGAAATAGTTGTCAACGAAAATGCCTCAAAGAATTACTTCCTCCCTCCGATTGGAGTCGAAACACACGATTACAATCGATACAAAGGATACAACACGATCGCTGTTCATGTCAGATACTATCGACAAGCTCTCGATATGTTTATGGCCAATGGAACACGATACATATCGATAATACGAGAGCCATCGTCGCAATGGGAATCTGCTTTCAATCACTTTCACTTCAATCTCGCCATACAGCATGCTGCGGGAACGAAGAAAGTTATCGCACTTAATAATAAAACTGTCAGATTTGACGAGAAAAATTCAAGTATGGAGGCGATGACTGAATTCTTACGTTTACCCAGATATTATCTTGATATCTTGAAGAAGACTAAATTTCGAGGATGGAGTCGGCATCGTTGCGCAAGAAACAATCAAATTTCGGACCTGGGGTTGGACCCACATCTTCAAGACAACGAAACTCTTGTTAATCAAACGATAGATCGTTTGGAAAATGAACTAGATCTGGTGCTGATAGCCGAGTATTTCGACGAATCTCTGATAGTCTTCAAGAAAATGTTTTGTTGGCGTTTCGAGGACATTTTATATCTATCGAAGAACCAGAGACCAGCACGATCAAACCTGACAGAGCAGCTTCGAGAGAAAATTCGATCGTGGAATCGTGCCGATGTGCTTCTCTACGATCGCTTTAACAAAAGTTTGCACGAGAAAATTCGGGCTTATGGAGAACATTTTCAGTCGGACTTGCAAACATTTAAGCACCTGTTACAAGAAGTACAAAGAAACTGTTCTGGCGACACTGTAGTTCTGGAATGGGCTAAAACTGGATTCAAACACATGGAGTTTACGCCGAGGGCGAACGTGTCGTTATTTTGTCAAACAGTGGCGGAAAGCAAGACGGCTCTTTTCCGTCGAGTATACAGCAGACAAGCTTTAAAAGTAAAGAAAATAAAACTAAACGAATGGATAAAGTCCAATAAGACGGACCAAACAGGAGTGAGTAGAATTAGTTCAAAGAGTTTGTCACCGGTGACAAATCGAACGAGTATATAGTAAATTTTGTGCAGTTCGACAACAATTGCATTCATTATGCAGTTTTCCTGAAATGAATGTTATTGGGTGACCTGTGATGAATTTTGACCCAGATTAAGGGCTTTCCCAACAACTCAACCAATCAATATAGCCGATGGGGTCTACCCACTACGTATAAATGTGAAACCCATTTTGCCGACTCTTGGGGCACTATGGGCTAAAATGTACTCCTGCTACTTTTGATGGGTGGTACTAAAATAAAAATAAAAAACTCAAATGATTTATTATGATTTTTCCATGTGCATTTGAATCAAACTTGCACAATATATATGTATTGTTATTTGGACCAAGCACCTCAGGGGCTCTTGCAGCGCAATAGAATATATTTGAATATAGTTTTTGGCGCTTTATAAATTTTTGTATTATTATTATTATGTTGAACATCTATAGCACGCTATAACTTCTGGCAAAATTTGGAGAAGAAATAACAATTCTGTTGAAAAATATTCAATGCAATATTGATTCTTATTTAAATGACAGGCATACATTTATGTGAAATACCACTTTTGTCACTCGCTTCATTTTTTCCAAAGTAGGGAAGTATGCACATTTCGTAAACAGGAATTTAATATGTCAATATACTACACGTACCCACCTGGGAATTGATTTCCTTGCACTTAAGTCTTGCCTCATAACAACGGCAGTATTTTGAAAATGTAAATATCTAATCAATCACAATTCTTAAAATTGATCATGCAAACGGATAAGATTCTTTACACTTGCTGCGGGAACCTGATGTGTCCTGTATTAACTCTATGGGAATTATAAAATCTCAAAAGTAACGGCTTGAGCTGCAGTTGTTTGATGTGCACTTATAATATATGGGTGTATAAAACAAAGCACCTCAAAAAGGTTTTAAAATCTGAGTTTAATCGATTATTTCTCCCTTTTCCTTATAGTAATCAATAGATGCTTGGTACCATCAGAATGATATTTTATTTTATTTTAAGATGATACCCTACTTGTTATGATTATGCCATCAGGGAAAGGGCAGTATTTCAAAATATGGGATAAGGTGTAAATTGAAAAGCTTTATATGAACACTGGTGGTCATGAAGACTCAATAAAGAACATGTTCTTTTGTATGGCGTTATGTCTTTTGTTCTCGCCTGGTCAGCTATCAATGCTAATTTCAATAAAAAGCCCCTGCCACTTCATTTGGTTATGACTTTGAGAGTTCGGTAAGTCACTTAATTTTTTTTACCGTGTTGGAAGGTAAGATTCCCAGTGACTTGGTTGTTATGCATTGTGGCATGGACGTTAACATGGATTCAAACAAACGCGTGCACGACCAAACAAACTAACATGCATGGACATTTAGAAACATGACTTAACTGTACTAGGAAAAGGGAGAAATAATCGATCAACCTGGAATTTCCAAACTTTTTTGAGGAGTTTATTTAGCACAACCGAATATTCGTGTGCCCTTTTTCACCCAATGGAAAGTATTATGAAACTTAAATCCATATGCCAGAGGATTTAAGCCTCTATGAACTTTGTGTGTATAATTTGGTACAGATCTGCGACTTCGACACGTTAAGGGTTGAATATGTTTTAATTCTAAATTAGATACTTGTATGATTTCAGGCGGCCAATAGAAAAAGGAAAATACCGTGACATCCGTATTTATAACAAAAAAGAGAAAAAATAAAAAATATATGAATAAATGATTAAATATAATATAAATAAAAACAAAGAGGGAAAGAACGACATCATGATAACGTTATATTTCGAAGTACGTATGTAAACCTTTATTGAGATAATACACATTTTACGAATTGAACAAATATGATGTACATAACGCAACAATAATTAAGCAACACCCTTTGTCTGTTAATGTCATGGTACAAAGTATGTATACAAATCTAGTGACGTCACGATGTTTTGTCCAATGATATAGTAGACATTGATCCTGTATAACGATCTATTCGTTGTTGTATATTTTGTACGCTTCAAACCATAGACGCCTGCAGAGTTGCAGAAATAACTATTTAATCTAGATAATTATCTAGAATATTAAATCGCATTCAGAATAAACTTTGTTTCTGGCTTTATAATTATGATGATTTCACATCCAACCTATCTAAGAGCAAATGGTATTGTGATGTTTGAGCAACATAATGTGGGCGGATTGTAAAAGGCATAAATAGGGTATTCATAATTATCAAAAGCACTCGTTTACATTATGTTCTCGGTGGCCACGGCAGCCCCGTTTGGCCGAAACGTTGTTCACCGTTAATTTTTACTTTTTGTCTTCCGTTTCCAAGTTTTGTCAGTTCTATCACGTTTGCTCATCCCATCCCCCGTGTTGACTCACGTCCATACTGTTTTTCCCCGCGGTGACCTAAAACGTGATTGCCGTGGCCGCCAGGGCACAAACGTAGCATTACAAGTAGCAAAGATGATAAATAGAAATGTGTTGCAGTATTAATGAAATCTGAAGAAATCTCCAAAAGAAATATAGCACGAATGAAATTATTGTAATTGTATACAAAATTATTGCAAGGTCACGTGTGTATACCTACATGATTGAAGTAAAATCTAAATGGATTACAGTAGTATACGCACAGATTTCGCGGATCGCGTCTTACGTTTATATACATTGAAAAAACAACAGTCGGTGTTGTGAGAGGACCGCACCAAGCATTTTACACCAGAGTTGAATTCATGGTGTTAGTTCAACACCCATTGGTGTTATTATAGCAAATTCTGTTCGTTATATCAACAATATTTGGTGTTATATTCAAAGACTATGGTGCATTTTTAACACCAGCCGGGTGCGGTCCTCTCACAACACCAACTGGTGTTGTTTTGACACCGTAGTTTTTACAGTGTACTTTGAACGTCATTCAAAATGACCTGGCAGTTTCTAAGCTTTCGATATAACATCTGTAATGACGTTCTAAGGGCCGGCAACCCCTCCGTTACTATACAGCTGTGGCCCTGTATCTCTCAATTAAGAAAGGTAGTATGTGTGCGAGTATAAAGTACTTCCATGAGAATTTGAACTGTAAGCAGAAATACCCTCCCTACTCAAAAGTATTGCAACATACAGTATACGCATGCATTTTGAGTTGAAGGGGTCTTTCTATAATGACGTCCTAATGAAGTTTATAATTGGAAAATAACAAATTGTTTGACAAGAAATCAATGAACATTTTTCCTTCCTTCTCCAAGGCGGAGAGATTATCAAATGCAGGCGCACCCACGGCAGAGGGGCGGGAACATAAACTTTAACCCTTTTCGCCTCGCTGGAGGGGTGGGGTGTTGATTCACACCAACATCGTGATTAGGTTTCATATTTCCTGTGAAACAGTTTTGATGGCTTGGAAAGACTTTTAGCAAACAAAAAATGCCAATGTGTTCTTCTGACACGGTCTCAGAAAGAAGACACCACGCCGCAAAGACGAACACGCCTCCCATCTTCATAAGATAGTGATAAAGAGGATAAGGCTACTAATATCATGGAGGTTCTCTCTTCTACCTCCATGCTAATATAAAGATGATGACCTTCACATTATAATACTATGTTGCAATACTTTTGAGTAGGGAGGGTAGAGATTTAATTTAACGCTCCATTTTTTGTGAAAGGAGAATTGAAGGGAAACATTTCCCTCCACATCAGTGTACAAATGTTTTCAATACATGATAAACTTGAACATATCTTTCCATCAAGTGCATTTACCAGAAACTATTTATTATATCAGATATTAATTTGATGGATGACACAACAAAATAGTTGCAATTTAATTAAGTACATTTACTATTTATGACTGCGTTTACTACTTGCATAAAGTAAATTCACGAAAGTGCAGTGATCTATGATAACACAAGACAATAAACAGTACAAAATAAAGGCACCAAGGATTGAATACATTGATAATATAGTTTGTGCAATAGTGATAATATAAATAAATACATGTATAAATATAACAGATTAAATCCTTAACACCTCAAAATTGCTGCCCTAAGAAGGATACGTAACCAAATGAATACATTACAAAGAATTTCGAGCACCACAGCATATAATATGAGTATATATTTTGTAGTAAGACACATTATATCAATAGCTTCAAGTTTTTCACTTTATTACTTTATTACTGTCTAAAATACAGAAAGGAGAAATTACAAAATTGGAAGCACTCCTTAATTTGTGGTAAAAATATTTTTTACAATTGAGTAGTAAATTGTTCAAAGTTTCCGCTGTTAAAATTTTGCGACCAAATGTTTCCCTCTTGTCAAGTTGTAAAGGGATGACAGACATGATTGTCGTGTTTGTTTAGTTTTGTTTTGTTTGTTGGTCCAGATTGTATCATGGTCATATTTGTCATACATAGAAGGAAATGGCAAGATTGAAAGTAGTCCTCAATTTAGGTCACAATCCTCCCAAAATCAAGTATACTGTTTCAAGTTTCTCCTGTGAAAATTTCACAGTCATATGTTTTCTCTTTGTTGAACAATTGTTATCAGAAAATGTTGTTATGGTAAAATTTGTTTTGTTGTTTACTAACTTGCTACAGAATCAATTTCCACTAGGGCCAGAGATTAATTAAATACATGTACCTGTGAATTACAAGCAAACAAATTTAATACAAACAATACACTCTAGCCAGTGTATATATTGGCATATATTATGTTTCAACTCATGGTTCTTTTTTTTTAACTTTTGTGACTTTTGATTTCTCCCAATCATGTCACTGCCCTTCAATTCAACAGGTCCCATGATATGAGCTCTCCTGCATAGGCATAGGGGGATGAGAACGATATAGCGTGACCCTTTCCCCCTTATAACATTGATACAACCATTATATCAACCTATAGGGTCCATGATACAACTGCCTCGTTTTTCCTTCCCAACCTCTTGAACATTTCTAAAAAGACAAAACCATTTTCTTCCTTCCCAAATGTTTATGACCAGTTAATTTAAGAAAATGGATCTACCTATGTCACGCTCCTTAAGACCTCTTAAACATATTATGAAGAGTTTGATCGCAAAACGGTTTAACTCCATTGATTAATACCAACACATTTACCACCTACGGACCTAGCAAACGTATGACATTTCGAGCCAAATTCCACGAGCAAGTACAAAATATTTTGGGTTTTACTTTTATTTTACCATGGTCGTATGTACAAACTCAGGCAAAGAAATTCATTTTTTCCAGAGTTAGAGTGGAGTTGACCCATTTTGCAATCAAACTCTTCATATTCTATTTTAAGCGTCCTTTTGCTAGTTTTGGCTCCATATGTAGAGCTACACTATTTTTCCTTCTTAATTTGTTTACGATGAATCTACCTATTCGTAGATCCTTCCACATAAACATTCCCTTAAGCCCTCACTTTTATTTAAAAAAAAATCTGGTAACGACATTGTACTCAAAGTCATTACGTCAACGATTGTCGTCATCGTCGTCTTCGTCATCGTCGTCGTCTTCATCCAGACTTCATCATGTTGTAGTTGACTCGCATCCAGACACCGAGCACGAAGGATTCGATCTGACATTCGTTTTCACCACGGACGATTCGGAACATGCCCTCCTCGCCCCAGGTCGTACCCCAGGAATTCGTGCACAGCTGGAAAAAGAAACAAAATAAATAAAAATAAGCTTAAATTCCAATGGTCTCATATTTTACTAATCAATGTATTTATATCTTCAAATATCTATCACGTGTTTAGCATGAAATACTTCTTTCTTAACGTCTTGTTTGTAATTGTTCCAATACTTCTTCCACTTCTTTCTCTTCTTCTTCTTCTTCTTCTTTTTCTTCTTCTTCTATTTCTTCTTCTTCTTCTTCTTCTTCTGCTATTTCTTCTTTTTCTTTCTTTCTTATGTCTTTTTCTTTTTCTTCTGTCTCCTTTTCTGTCTTCTCTTCCTTCTTCTTCTTCGCTTCTTTGCTCTCTTCGTTCTTTCTTCCGTTCCTTCTCTTTCTTATGCTTTTCTTCTTTCTCTCTGGACGCTTTGTGAGTGGACCGACCGTTCATGATAGACTTCAACCAGGCCTTCAACTCTGCTTGGTTGAAAAAGGAGGGAGAAAATTATAGGTCTACAGGGAAGGAATATGCCGAACGGGCAGAGCCCCTCCCCTTTCTGTCTGCTTAAAATACCGTGTGTAATGCAACATAAATATTTGTGCGGTTTTGGGGGCTTGTCAGCTTAAACCATAATGATTTTTTGTTTTTTGCTTGTCAGATTAATGTGACCACCCCCACCCCCACTCCCTACACACACACACACACACACACACACACACACACACACACACACACACACACACACACACACACACACACACACACACACACACACACTCACACACACACAACTTTGAACATCCCAGATCATGTTGTCAATCTCCTTGTCTCCATTTCCAAAGCCTGGATCCACTCTTGTATCAGAAATAAATAAATTGATAACATGGATTGTTGCCTTGTTCACATAATTATTGAATATTCAAAAGATCATTCGGTTATAGTTACCCAGTATTTGATAGGATAATAGGGGTCGCTTCTGTCCACGCCCCATCCGACTATCTTAACGGAATGCCAGCCAGCCTGGTCGGGGTCGTCCTGGGCGGCAGAGAGGCCTGACTTGACGTGACGGTACACCCCGCTGTTATACACGAAGAAATCATCCTTCACCACAAATGTAGCTGGAAAAAAAATATATGAGCATGAAGAGGAATGATTTTTCGTGAATTTTAATACGCCTACTTTTATCCTCCCCCTTTTTTTACATTTTTTTAAACATGTTGAACGACTAGAGTTTCAAGTCCAAGTTCATTTCATACTTTCTAATTACAAAGTAGTGAAAAGTATAAGTGATTTTCAGTATCTTATATTAATTTTACTTCACACGGATTCCTAAGGTAAACCCTGGGAATTCGCAAAGCAGGGGTTCTAAATTTAACACTAAAACGATATATTATAAACTTTTTATAGCATAAAATACAAGCCAAACACAGCGGAATTTAAGTCGGATTTGATTCCGTAAAGTTAATGGCATTTCTGTACTTCCATACTCGAATATTATTGAGAGTGGGGTGACACAAAATGTCAATACAACAACGAGAATGATAGATGCATTTGGTGGTTTGTTTGTTTTATATTATGTATATACATTTATTAGGATGTTCGTTAATATAATAAAAGTAAGATTTCTGGCATGCAAATAAATGGCGAGCTTTCCTAACTCACCTTGGACTGGCCCATTGTTGCGTATTTCAGTCATAATATCAGTTTCCTGCACGAAGAGTAAAATAGAACACGAAAAAGGCACATCATAAACATACAAGTGTACTGCATCATTCTCTGTGGTTTACTATGATGTCGCCCTCTATTGATAACTCAAGGTATAGAACTACCATCTGGGTTGGGTGGTTCTAGGACAATCACCCCCGGACAACTACCCTCCAAAGACAATTACGCCTCGGAAATTTACCCCCCCAGACAATCACCCCCGTAATAAAAGACGTGTATAAAGGATAAAATATTAAAGAAATATGAATAACATTTCATTCACTTTGGGATTAATCCTCTATATTTTTCACACAACTATTTTCAAATACCCAATAGAACGTCACGTCACCTACACCTCACCTTGGGTACATGTCCAGGGGGGTAATTGGTCAGGGGTAATTGTCATCAGGATGTAAAACTGTCCAAGGGGTATATTGTCCTTCGGGTAATTGTCATTGGGGTAGTTGCTGGGGTAATTATCCGGGGGTAATTATCCTTTGGGAAATCGGCCAGGGGGTAATTGTCCTCACGGGTAATTGGCCAGGGGGGTAATTGTCCTAGCGTATAGTTGTCCTCGGCGGGGGGGGGGGGGGTTGGGTGTATAATTGTCCAGGGGTATATTTCCGGGGGGAATTGTTCTTGGTGGGGGGGGGTAGTTGTCCGGAGGTGATTGCCCAGGAGGTAATTGTTCGGATACTGGGTAGGGCCTATCGGGTCCCATGCACAATGCTTTTACCTGTAAAAATGAGACAGTTTTATGAGGTAAACGGTTAAGATTTTCTCATCGTCCTCGTCCTAGTCGTCGTCGTCCGCGGAGTCGACGAAATCATCGTCATAATCACCAGTACAATCATCACGACCATCTTCATCATCATTACCATCATAATCGTCATCGTCATCGTCATCATCATCCTTATGCACCTCCTCAACATCATCATCTTCGTCACCATCACCATCGTCGTCATCATAATCATAATCACCATTATCATCATCTTTATGCTCCCCCTCCTCAACATCATCATCTTCGTCACCATCACCATCGTCGTCGTCATCATCATCATCATCATCATCATCAATTAATATTCCAAATTATTATGACAATAAAAATAAACAAATATCATGTCCTTACCCTGGCTGCAATCCTGTAAGGAGGAGTGGCTTTGTATAATCCCGACCTCACGTCTGCATTAGGACACTGACTCGTACCGTAGGGAACGCGGCATACCAACTTCTTCATGGTGGTTTCCTGCAACAAACCACTCTCGTATGGATAACACTCGCGAGTTACAACCCTGACAAACGAAAGAAAAAAAAATATGTCTTGTTGTCCGATATGATGCTAGAACAGACAAAGTCAAGGTATGAATATTTTTAAGAAATGTTAATAAATCTTGTTAATCGATATGATACAAAAAGGACAAAAATCAAGCTTTGAATACTTTAAAGAAATGTAAATAAGTCTTGTAAACCCATATGATATATCAAAGGATAAAATGAAGCTATGAATATTTTTAAGAAATGTAAACAAATCTTGTTAACGGATATGATACAATAAAGGACAAAAATCAAGCTATCAATATTTTTAAAGAATGTAAAAAATTTGAGCTATGAATATTTCAACAAAGTAAAATTGTATATAGCTTTGGTCAGGAAAACCGTAACGTGCAGTATCACTGTAGACACTTTTTTGTATGTTCCCTTGAAAATGTGCTTCATTAATAACAGTAAAATGACAGGTTTAACAATATCGATCTGTATTTCAACCAAACGTACTAAAGTTTCCTGAAAAAAAATATGAAAAACAAACGTGAAATGTTTGTGACGTAAAGTGATGTGGTTCAACTGCAACCGGTGTCACATCAGAAAGGCTTTCTAATAGTAACATGATCCTGTTAATTCGACTTTTAATGGCATAACTACAGACCATTTAAAATCTCAAGTGGGTCGAAAAATCACCCTCATCAATGATAAAATTGACAGAATGATACCCAAAATATACTGGAAATATTTGGAACTCCACTTTAATTACAGATTAAAATAATAATAAAATCTTAGGTTAGAGAGTATGTCATAAAGAAAATAATCACAACAATTTAAATCATTTCCAATATCATTTCACTAGTGATGAAAAGTTGTCGTAAACGACCAATGGTGAAATGTGACCCGTCACAACGATAACCCTGACAAAGTCGCACATCCCAAAGGTAAGAAAAGTGCCAAATATCGTTATTATGATATAAGATATGAGAGTGAATTGTCCTCAAAAAAAAAAAAGTTTTATGAATTTTACATGTAGCTAAAAAGTTTTTTTTTTTTTTTTTGGGGGGGGGGTTGTTTTGTCTTATAAGATGTGCGACATTATCAGGGTATCGTGATGACAGGTCGCAAATACTCTCTTTCCAACTATGTAATCTTAAATCCCCAATTCACATTCATCTCTCCTACCCTCAATTATTCATTTCTTACCCCGATCTTCGCATATAGTACCACGCCCTGTCGAGATAACCACCGCCGCATCCTCGCTGTCCCCGGATGTTGCAGGATAATAGGTGTTGCTCGGAGAGAGGAGGTCTCATGCTGCCCATGGACTGGATGGCCAAACGATCAGATGCCACTCCTGTCGAAAGAACATATAAATATTATTATCATTATTATCATCATCACCATCAACATCATCATCATCATCTACATTGTCATCATCATCGTCATCATCATTATCATCATTATTATCGTCGTCATCATTATCATCACCATCATCGTCATCATCATCATCATCATCACCATCATCGTCATCATTATCGTCATCATCGCCGTCGTCATTAGAAGTAGTAGTAGTAGTAGTAGTAGTAGAAGGGGTAGTAGTAGTAGTAGTAGCAGCAGTAGTAGCAGTAGTAGTAGTAGTAGTATTTTTATTATTATTATTAGACGAATTCGTTCAGGGCAGAAATCCTCTTTAAATTTCGAGTAAAAATCCAATCCAACTTGGATTAAAATACGGCCTTTTTATTCTTTAAAGAGTAATTTCAACTACAAGTACTTTCAAAAATGGTTTGCAGGATTACAAACATATCCACTGTTTCGACAGAGTGGAGACTCCACTCATCTCCATTAAGCCTCGTTTACACTAGGTTCCCGGCGGCCACGGCAACCACGTTTCAGGCCACCCTAGACAAAACGGAATGGGCGTGAGACCAAGCGGGAGGACGGGCTGGGCAAACGTGACAGTCCGTTTTGCCGTGGATTCCGGACCAGATTTTTTAACCGTCAAAAAATTTGCCACGGTAGTTAATGGTGAGGATGAGAAACCTAGTGGGCCGTAGGAAAAGAGGGGAACGCAATAAAACTCGACAGTACGTTATAGGCCGTAACGGTACTTGGAGGTGATCCGTAGTGGGTCTTTCCGCGTGGTCTCACGTCCATCCCGTTTTGTCCAGGTGGCCTGAAACGTGGTTGCCGTGGCCGCTGGGAACATACTACGCGGCATTACTGTACAACAACCCTCTCAGTGTCATTGCCGAGGAGAGCAATGACCATAGACTTGACATGTGATATTCGGAGTTTGGTGATAGGAGGGTTAGAATAGACTGTACGTACCGGTAGTCGATATCGCCCACGAGCTCCCACAGTTGCCCTGGTCCATCACGCCGCCGATCAGGCCCGGCCACTTGTCGCGAGCATCGAAGGACTCTGGGAGTTCTCTTCCGTCAGTGTTAGTTTCGACCTCCCTCATTCCGGAGACTAACGGACCGGGAGGGAACGTCCCCAGTCGGTACTCCACCCCGTCGGACTGCGTCAGACCCCAGAGAAAAGAGTAGTTGCTCGCCCTCCATCTGTGGAATATACAATCAATTTAAATGAAGCAATGATGTAGAAATATCTGATAAAAAAATCTTCATGTTCTCGTCTTTGACCTTGTTAAAATTATATAGGGCGTTAAACTTGAGTTTAAATGGTCTGAGAGGGGGGGGGGGTGACCAAAGAATGGAGGAAGCAAGTGGTGGAGGAGAGTATAGGGTTGGGCTGAAATGAGGAGTATGAGCCGAATCGAGTGAAGTGGAAGGAAGAGGTAATGGCAAAGTGCTGTGAGAGAGAAGTAGATCCGGCCACCCCCGTAACGGGGTCAAAACCTTATTCAAAAAATTTGTTTATTATCATACACATTTCTCAAAACACACAAACATGAAAACGCACTCGCGAGCGTGTTAGAAAATTTGGTAGATTACCACAAGTTTAATTACGATATTGTATGTTTTCAAATTAATTGATTTGGCTAAAAATACACCTTCGACTGAAGAATGGCAGAGTGATACAATACAATTACAAAGTGCCTTCACACTTTTACCGTAACTGCATGATCGTGTTTCAGTCATTAAATGGAAATTACAAGATTGGAAGTAGTCCCCAATATAGGATTGAGTTGAATTGAATTAAATTGAATGGTTTAATTTCATTCTTCAAGATAAAAAACAATATTCAGTTTATGTACGAGATAAACATGATGCTTCCTGAATCAAGTATAGTGTTTAAAGTTTCTGCTATGAAAATTTCATATGTCATACATTTCCTCTTTGTTGCATGATTATCAAAAAAATACTGTGATGGTGAAATTTGTTGTGTAGCTTTTTCATGGGATCAATTTCTATCAGGATCAAAGATTAGTTAAATGCTGGTAAGTTAATGCTTGTTTTTCCTCAACGAATCCTTCCAGCTGGTGTATGCACACTATAGTGTGTACCAAAAAAGGGTAGAAACTTAGAAAAAAAATGAAAAAAAAAATCGTGATCTTGAAATTATTTTTGATATGAATACTTTAACTTGGACCTAAGCTATCTGATGACACTGTTGGTATTAAGAGAATTTCACGCATGAGTGGGCACAACCCACTTTTGTGCAATCGGCCAAAAATGCATTTGCGCACAGACCGATGCTGCAGAAGCTCTCAACTGATGTGCACAAGTATTTAATCCTCAGCATGCTCAGAGAAGAGCTAACAAAAAAGACAAAAATGAAGCAATGATTTAGATATACCCCCTAAAAAAGATTTTAAAAAAGTCATGTTTGCAAGATGAACTGCGAATTGAAAAAAAAAAATGGCATTTTCTTCTTTTTTAGGAGGTGTATCTGAATCATTGCTTCATTTTTGTCTTTTTTGTCACAGAGTTGATATTAGATCTTCTCTGAGCATGCTGAGGATTAAGTACTTGTGCACATCAGTTGAGAGCTTCTGCAGCACCGGTCTATGAGTCATTAAACATTGACTATAAGAACACAATTCTGTGCGCAAATGCATTTTTGGCCGATTGCACGAAGATGGCGTTGTGCTCACTCATGCGTGAAATACTTTCAATACCAACAGTGTCATCAGGTAGGTTAGGTCCAAGGTAAAGTATTCATATCAAAAATAATCTCTAGATCATGAAATTTTGTGTACTAATTTTTTCTAAGTGTCTACTTTTTTGATACACTGTATTTCGACTTATTTGGTTCTTAAGGCATTTTTTTTTACTTCTCCCGATCATGACATTGGCCTTTAAACCATGTCTAAACACCGTAAAATGCTAAAATGTCGTACAGGTCGTCAACCTTGGAATGAGTCGTCGAAGTGTATATTTGGAAAGTTGGTCACATTTATCGCCCCTGAATGTGTTTTTAGTTTGAAAATGAAGTAGATTTCATAACGTTTTCTCAATTTGTGGGATATCTTGTCGATAATGTGAAGGGTTTAGTCTTGATAAGGCGTCCAGGGGGCTATTAATATGGCTTTGGCACCAAACAGGCGTATAAACTTCCGACCTTATGTGACAGAACGGTTATTTAATTTAAATGGTGTTAAAATCGATAAAATGAACATAACTTGAACAGTTAGACGTATCAGTAATGGGGTAAGGCTTGTTTTGGTAATGAATTTGAGCAACATGCGTTTGCTGTTTGACTTAGTGTACATGCACAAGTGTTTGGTATTATCAGGATATAAGGACGATTCCTCATTGAAAAAAAGTCGGTATTTGCGAAACATTTTCAGATCTGCTGTTCATCAAAAAAATAAACAAATCTACGAATGAAGATTTGGTTTATGTTTTAAGTTCTAGCAAAAGGCAATAATAATGATAGTAAATATAGTAATTTATATTTGTTATGAAATACATAGGCCTAATATAGCAGGATTTCTTTTACTTGCTAATCAATGGGGACGTGACTTCCTCTGTCCCCATTGGCTTTATTCTCCCAAAACATCGAACCAGGGAGGTGAAAAAGTGGAGACTTCGTTTCGAAAAGCGGATGAAACCTCCATGCTTTGCCCAGCCACCATTATTTTCTTTCTGTGCTAATTATTATTCGTATGTAGTACGTGATATATTTTTAATTTTGTATTATTCTCTATGTTTGATGTACATCACTCATAGGCTTTTTAGGCCGGCCGTCTTTGGACGGGTGGGATTAAAAAAAACCTAAACTAAACTGAACTAAACTAAACTAAACTAAACTACACTAAACTAAACTAAACTAAACTAAACTAAACTAAACTAAACTAAACTATCATGTTAACAGCTAAATTCTCCGCTAGCATATTCAGTCAGTTTAAACCTGTATTGAGTACTTTTTGGCAAAGACACTAGATAAAAAAATAGGTTTATCTTACCCGACGTTTTCGCTGTTGATCTCCCCGATCATGTCGGCTTGTATCAGACACTGGTTCTGATCGCAGACGAAGAAGGCACTGCCATCGGATGCGGCTGTACACGTACTGACGGGGAGAAGGGAGATGAAAAAATAGAGAAAGGGAATAGAGATTCGGGAAAACAGTATAGATAAGACAAAAGTGACCTTTTCTCAGACGTACTTATTTTAATTCAGCGTAAGAATACATATTTGTTGTTATGATTATGATTATGATTATGATTATGATTGTTATTATTATTATTATTAT
>JZLH01S0365418.1:10330-23203 GCA_001188425.1 Eucidaris tribuloides
AGAAAATAGATTCCTTTGTACTGTACATTTCTGATATTTGTAAACATCCGGTTCCTGCCATGATTATGACAGTTATTGGCATTCAGCTATGCAGTTTTCTTCAAATGTCGTTCCTCCACAAGCAGTTTGTTCAAATGACCTTTGTCATTGTTTTCCCTTATTTAAACTAATCCAACAAATCGACCTATCATTATATGTTATATATTGAGCAAATAACTGTGGATCAGCCTCCATTTCTTTGGGTTAATTCCATTGAGTGAGCATATCAATCAGAATTATGTTTTGTAAAATGGTTTAGCAAAACTTAATCTATTTGACTACTGGAACCAATAAAGGCAGTACTAACTCTATTGTCAATTAGAGAAATCTTTGGTAAGCAGTGGTTAAACTTTTATATTTTGGTTAAGGATCGAGTCATTATGGTATACATAATATGTAAATGCAGAATGATATTCTGGTTGAATATTTTGCTTGGAAAGGTAAGTGGATGAACACAATGATGGAATGGCTAGGTTTTTTTTTTGACACAAATAATGCTAGTCAAAGCACTATTTATCATAATTTTCTGTTAGTCATCTTTTGAGTTTGTTGCCAATATGTAATTCCATAGTGCATCACAGATTTACTCATTTGTCAAATGGTTATGGACAGGTAGTCCAGAAAGTACAAGATTGTATTTATAGAACCGACATGTGTGAATTAGCAATACCCTATGATTTCTATATAAATATGGATACCTTTATATTTCATCTGATATATCATCTCATGTTTGGTACAAAAAAGAATAATCGCCAATTTAAAATTATGCATCTGACAATGACAATATTCCATTTTTTTTTTTATTTTTCGACAATTTCCTGCCTGATTTCATTTATCAATTAACAAGAAGCGGCTCACCATTCATGAAAAAAATACTAATTTCAAGGCTTGTTATATTAAATTCCTCTGTTTTTCTCTTGCATGTTTTAAGATATCAAAATAATTAGAACCTGACCACATAATCAGCTTGGGGAATGTTTCGGTGCCTCGTCACTAGTTGGCAATACTCCTACGTGAAATGAGGCATCAAAGACTGGAAAAGTGGTGGGGGAAAGCCTTAAGGTATCTCAGCCTCCCCCACATATACCTGTTAATACTTTGTAATGATCATTCATCTAGCGTATTATTTGTTGCACACTACACCTTTTTATAGCTCGTCTATTTTCATTCAATTCATCTATCAATATTGACACACTTGCTTACTTGTCTATACACTACAATTTTTAGCTTTGAAAAGATGATACACATTCATATATAAAAATTCAAAATAAAACATATTATTTTTAGGGGGGAATCCTCCTATGCAGAAGATTTAACAAGTGCCTCAAAGAAAGAGTTTACCGCCCTTTTGTCTTGCCCTCAATAAATATTCTTCTAATCCCAAGTCATCTTCTTATGCGTAGAACAGCACCATTGCTAAACTCTGCACATCATAATTATTCCTCGAAGGGTGATGGTCTATGGCATTCCCCACCCCCCCCAACCTACCTGAATTATGATGACAGTAACACAGAATTTTGCTAGTGGTATAATAATCAGAGGTGAACATTTTCATTTTTTGCTGTTATCTAATCAGTAAGTGTGTATAATAATGATATATATAGGATCGCCGTATATTTAATGATGTATATATCTGATTTACAGTGATCCAAGTAATATAATGTAAATAGATTGTACTATACAGTAATGTAGTGATAAATATAATCATATTTGTAGGAATAATTTTTATTAATTTTAACTGAGCTTTCAATAATCATAGGTGTAACTCACTAAAATCGAAAACTCCAGATTAAAGTCTCAAAATGTCTCTAAATCGAAAGGTATAAAATGATATTTAAGGAATGAAACATAAAGATGTTACTTTCATGGAATATTGTTATTCTTATTTGGCTCGACATCGAAATGATCAGCAATTTCCAAATTTTGTCAAACATGTCAAAATTACATTATCCAAATGGTGTAATGTTGTGCTGCATTTGATGACACATAGCTCATATACATATTGGATTACCAAGCAACGAGTCGTGAATGCACACTACAGAGGTAGCTGAAAAGTTCATAACCTACAAGTAAAACAGTTGTGCTACCCTTGCATTATTGAATTCAACCTTCTGTGATACTACTATACTGCATTGTTATTTCTGGATAATGATTTTCATGGTTTTTTCTGATAGTAACTGTATTGCAAAATTGGGCAGTTGGAGGGATTCTGAAAATTGTCTTACTTTCTGCCAGATTTTTTCATGCCAAGGACTTGCCTGAACCTACATGCGTCACAGTTTAATAAAAATTCGACCCATTGTGGTTTATCACTGTCAAAAATGCAATTCCAGTTGGTGTTTAACTTAGAAATGTGGCAGAGAACATCTGAAAAGAATCTTCAGAAAGGGCCTGGTAAGAAGCACAGAAAATGTACTACCTGGTTTGGAAGGGCAAGTCTATGTGGCATCCCAAAATGCTGCCAAATAATAATCAGATGAAAAACAAAACTCAAATTGTCATTGTAAAGTAATTTGTAAAATAAAAATAAAAACAGCGTATCTGAAAAGAACAATGTACATGTACATGAGTTAGAATCAAAAAGTGTTGAATGTGCACATGACTACGTTTCATATTGCTGTAGAATAACCTGCCTTCTTAGGCTATAGAACTTTCAGGCGCTACCCTCCATATGGCTCAAAAATCTGGACAAAGGCAATTTTGACTATGTCTCATTGTAAAAAATTATAATGCAGAGCAGATCGCCCAAGACCAAGTATAAATGACCAATATAAAAGAAAAGTTATTAGCACTACCAGTTTCCGAATAATTAATGTTGTGATAGCTTCATTGGTTTGGTTTTGAATATACAGTGTATTTTGGATTAAAATCTCAGGTTATGGTGGGGTTTTTCTTAATCACCATCTGTTTAAACTAGTATCATCAGGTCTGGAAAGGCAGCTATATAACATTGTGGAAGCCCCATTTAAAAAATTGTCAAACTTTGCTAATCTGACATAATCTGCATCGTTGTTTGTATTGGAAAAATAAATCACCGCTTAGAACACAAAGTTAAGACATTAGCACTATCAACCAGTAAAATATGTACAGACACAAACTCGCACATGAATTTATTCTCTAGCGCGATAGGAAATATCTGCATTACACGCAGTCATTGGGAAAACGCTGGATGTCTCTCAATGATTTCTCACTTTTTAAAGTACACTTCAATATGTATTAAATTTGCAATTTTTTTTCAGCGGCATTCATTTTAGACCGTTAATAGAGATCTGGTATCATGGGAATCATATTAGCTCAGATTTTTTAAAACTGGAAACGTTGTTATACATTGCCTTTAATCTCCAGACTAAACTAATGCAATCATTAATTTTTTAGATGGAGTGTGTTTGTAACCATGATATAATGCAAATTTGTAAAGAATTATTGATTGACCATATGAGGAAACTATAATGTGCCTAATTACCAATTCGAGATCAAATCAGATTATGTTGAATTAATCTCATTTCTATTCAACATTACTGCTAAATAGTACACTGTTACAGACTCATTGTTGTAAATGATGGTCCATCACATATTTGTTACCTCGTAAACTAAACCACTGGATGTAACTATTCATGTGATCACGTTTTTGTTGATTATATCTGTTACGACAAAAGATAACTCTAATTTATAAAATGAAGGCTTCTAGAATGGGCTTTACACAGCAAGCCATGTTTGTCATGTGGGAATAACTATAATGTTATGATCAGACCAGGTCAGACGCAAGTAAAAAAAAAAAAAAAAAAAGGTTCACCTCATCGACATTTGATTGGAAAGTGTTTTATTCCCATGGGAAGTAAACCAAAAATAAAAAAATAGCACTGGAAAAGAAATTGTAAAAACTAAATGTACATGTTTGGTTTTCCACAAGTTACCGTGGTAATCGAAGTAACTCTCCTTTTATTTATTTCTTTGTCTAGTTTTTGTATTCACCGTATATATAAATGTAGCGTGCATTGTTTGTGAATATCAAACCTGTTCTTTCGTCGTCCAAAACGGAAAAATCTTGAACCACAATCCACAATTGGGCGAGTGATAGAAATAGGCGCCTCGCATAAAACTGATTAAACTGAAGCGCAATTTTATTCCACATCGTATAAGGATCTGATAAAAGAATAAAGCAGTCGTGCTTTTTTTCATTTGCACTGTCGAAAAATAAACTGCATCGACAACAAAAATCACTTCAGTGTATTTTATGCTTAGGACCTATGTGTTTATTGACTTCCTCGATAACAAAATTAAAAGATAAAAATATAATTGTGGAATCAGCTTTGGAGGTGAACATAAAAACAAATTGTAAGTTATGACCGCACATTTGTTGATTTATTTGATAACAGATTTTTACCCCACTTCTTTGTGTTGTTTGAGAATGGACAGATTCTCCAGACTTTTCAAACATGAGAAAAAAAAAAAAAAAAAAAAAAGGGGGCAAGTTAAGCATTATGTATGTGCTGTTATTGTTATAAATTTTCCAGCTTGCGAGAAAGAGCAATCCACGATGAAAATATACCAATTTAAAAAAGAATTGTCTTTTCGCGTTTGTAAACATCATAAAACATGAAATAGTTTTTCCTAATTTCCTATTTTATAGCAAATGATCATGAACTAATGTTGTTATAACACATTTGACGCACTAAAGAAAAAGTATGTATTTATAAACCAATTTGAGTTTTATTCTGTTAGGTAACGTATTTTGTATGACTTCGCTGTATACAGTATATATTTCCTATTATCATTTTCATATATATAATATGTATAATATATATATAATATAATAGTATATTATATATATTATTATGTATTGTGAGAAAAGAAGAAATAAGACTAAGACGTTAAGCTCTCTTCGATTGCCTGCCACTTTATTTCCAAGCTTCGGCCCATTGCCTCCTCAGGGCTACGGTACCTGGTGAATGTCAATTTCTTTCACTATATATATAGTGATAATATATAACTAAGAACTAACAGATATAATAAATTTCGGATCTTCCTTTGTATTTTATTGTTTTTGCACCCTGAGTAACACTGGCTAACCGTCGTTTCACGCGTCCCGCGATCGTCCCGGCAGAAGTGGCAGGGTTGTGTTGCGCGGTGATGTGTAATTGTATTCGTCGTCGGTCCCGGTGGGTTTGTTTTCAGGTGGGTGCTGTGTTTGCACTGCAGATACTAGATACTAGTTGCATTTGACAGTATATCTCCGTTCTTTGTTCAGGGAATTTTGTTTGGAATTAAGTGAATTTCCTCCAACCCTCTACCATTCTGCCTGACGATTTGCCGGAACGTGAAACCAAAACATAGCATGTTAGAGGTATGCTTTGTGATTTTGCTTTCTGCTTAAATGCAATTGAGCACTATTGACAATCAATATCAACTACGTGTAGTGTAATGACACAGCTCGTCCAAATCAAGCCGGCGCAGAGAAACTCAGGTGATAAAATAATCTATTGCGCTACATAATTAAATACCCGTCACATAATTAAACCGCGAACATCTGTAATTACTTCAATTGTCCATACGCGCAAGTCACTTCCGAACTAACGATCCCGCGAAAATAACCATCGAACAGGACCTTCCCAAAAACCGCGTGTTAAGCCGCGCCATAGACAAAACTCATTGCAATACGTATTGGTCGATACGCCGCCAATCACCAGAACTGCGCGCTATGATAACCTTTGGAAAACATGCATTGTCAATTCGTGCCTGTTTTCAAAAATAATTCATCACGTTTTGTTGTAGTGCAACGAATCATAAAATACATTATTTGTTGTGCTTTCGGATGTTCATTAGCTAATACCCTGTAAAAGTGATTAATTAATCGAAACTATCTGTGTTTTGGGAAATGACCCATGTTTTTTCTAATTTTCTGGTAGATAAATTATGTTTGGTTAAAAGAAGGTTTATTTATCGACGACCCACGAAAAAATCGCTCTTGTATTGGCTGAAATTGGGCTGATTTTATTACGCACAAAATTTCCTACATAAAATCACACTTCTGTGTCTAGTTTATTGACTTATTTCGTTACAGTAGAAACAATTGAAAGTTACAAGAAAATAAGTGAACTTTCTAAGGAATCATGTACATCTACTAACAACAAAAAATCTGTTTCGGTATAGCATGGTTTCATAACCCGCTATCAAGCGGCACTTGACCAACAAAACTACATTCCAACAAGCTTTAACAGCAAAAAGGATTCTGAGGTTAATGCATATTCACATAAACACAGAAAAAATCAGTGTTTATTGCTAAAAAAGGGGGAAATGTAAAATAACCAAATCATAAAGAGACTCGAGAGTCGGTCCCAACATCCGCGCAACTTCCAAATAAGGCGGGAAGAAAACTGTAACGCCGCTGCGCGTTCTGAGTACGCGCATATAAGACCGCGAGGCGGTTTTCAGCAATCATTTAAAGTCCGGATTCTGTTGTCAACATCTCGCGTCTATATTTCCGCTGACGAATTTTCTTCCAAGTTCAGCAATGTCAGTTCGAGTATACTCACCCTCACAGGACAATCGAGAAGGCCAGGATCATAGCTCTCAGCGGACACAAGGCTTTTCTAAATCGAAGAAATTGACGACGAATACAGCGACAGTGGAACATTACAGTTCGGTTCATTTGCTTGCAAAACGGTCGTGCCCCTGTAAGATGAACACCCAAACCAGCCGCCCGAGAACTAACTAATGAGGGGCATTGTGACGAGTGGTGGGTAACGTTGCGTCACGTCGCGTTGACTGAACGCGACCTTCGTCAAAGCCCTCCCCCCCGCCACCCCCTCCCCGCGTTGCCGAAATGGTGCGTCGGCGAGCGCCAGGTCTCGCGTTTGCGTTGACTGAACGCGACCTTTCGTCCAAACCCCCCGGATTGGCCGAACAAGGGTGTGTTTTGTAAAATAATGAAAGTTAGGGTTTAATTTTTCAGTGTTATTATTAATTTTCAAGTTAAACAAAACTGTTTTATATAAGTTTTTGTCACCATTGCAACTTGTTGCGACGTAAAATAGTGGAATTTTTCCATCATTTTAAAGATTGAGGGATTCTTTTTATTTTCTTTTGGAAAAAAATGCCTAGACGATTGAACTCGTTCCATTGCACTTTATGTATGGGTTTAAATAATATACTCCGTATAATGAAAATAATAATAATAAATAATAATAATGAATAATAATAATAATAGTGAATAATAATAATAATAAAAATATCTAATAAATAATAATAAAATAATAAGAATAATAAATAATAAAATAATAATAATAATAATTATAATAAAGTATATAATATATAATAAAATAATAATCAAAATAATAATAATAATAATAATAATAATAATAATAATAATAATAATAACAATAATAAATAAATAATAATAATAGATCTAATGATAATAATAATGAAAATTTTTTATAAGTTTTATCTGGAGTGGGGTCTACAGATAGGCGTCCAACAGATTAATATTTGATGTAATGATGTATAAAATGCTAGGTCTCAAAAAGATTGATCCCTAAAATTGCCATCGCCACACAAAGATACAATGGATCAAATATCTTTTGATACTTTCATAGCTTCTTGGAATATATTGAACTATCGTCTTGAAAGATTAAATCAATACTTCATTTTTTGTGGAAATTTCATGGCGTCCAGAATGTGTATTGGAACAGCCCTTGGGCAATGCCACAGTTAGCTGAATTCTTGCGTCATCGTATTTATTCAAGTGGACAGCTCCAAAGAAATTTTACGCCTTCAAATTCTCAGAAATTGAGCGCATGGTCAAATCTCTTGTTAATAATCAATTCGATCTAAATCGCCAAACTCTTTTTTCTTTATGAATGTATGTATGGATAAAAGATTTTGTACGCAATCTGCCGATTTGTTTAATCCACCGCCTCCTGTTCACAAACTTTTTTGGAAGAATTGGTATTAATTTGACACCAGTCCATCCTTCATATAGAAGGAAATCTAATTTTTAAATGAAAAATATTCCAGAAGAATGGATGTGAACTTTGATGTTGATATTGTTGGCGTTCACGCAGCACCATTTGTTGTAAAACACTATTTTTAATATTCAAGAAAATTCCTAAGAATGTGTTACAATGTACTTTTGTTCTTCATACTCGCACCAAGAGATATCTTTTTGGAGCAAACAGTTTAATTGCTCACCTGTTAACATCACTGCAAAAGGTTCTTTGAATCATTTCTTTTGTTTCTCTGACACTTAGAAATTAAGATCTTTTACGAACAATTTTTCATTATAGCCAATGCATCGTGCTGTGCTATGGCTGATTTCTGATAGCCCCCCCCCAAAGCCTATAACAATCTCCTGCTAATACAACCATGATTCTAAACCGACGCTGTGTTTACTATATCTAGACCGCCAGCTGTTTAACAGATGTGCGATGACCACGGAATGGAATTCGATCAAATTCTTCTTGTCTTTCTCACGATTAGCTTTTATTTTGACCACGCTGCAAATCTCTCCGCTTTGGAATGGGTCGGGATTAAGGTGTGCGTAGATCTGTCCAAGGAGTTACTAAGCGAGCTCGCTTAGTAACTCCTTGATCTGTCATGAGTGTGGAGTTGTCTTAACAAGTATGTGATGAAGGAGGGGGGGGGGGTGAATGCGAGTGTCAGTGTCGAGGATATGAAGGGTATGTCTATGATTCTAGGCGAGGCGAGGTGAAACGTGTGACCGTAGTTAGAGGCGGCTGTCGTCTTTCTCTCCCTCACTTCTCGCCTTTTCCAGCCTGCCGTATGTTCTGGATTTTAATGCTTTGCATCAAGATTTCTTTTCTATTATTTTTTATAACTTGCCATAAATTTTTTTTCTGATTGGTTCCATTCTACGGGGTTCTTGCTTGCATGTTAAAAGTATGATATTATCTGTAATGAAATGATGTGGCATTACTTTCTCCTTTCTCCTTTTTTTTCTTTATTCTTCTGATCACTTCAATCTTTTGTAATATTTATGATTTATCTTTGACTTGTTTAGGTAATCTTTATAATGAAATTTGAATGTACAATTGATTTTATGTTAATGATTATGCATAAAAACACTAAATAATAAAATCAATAATAATAAATAATAATAATAAATAATAATTGCTAATAATGATAAATAATAATAACACACAACATAATAATATACATAAACAGTGCAACTTGCACCCCCCCCCCCCCGTCGCAGAGAGTTCGCCAAAAAAACACACACCACAATTTGCTCTGCTTTTTTCTGCTTGTTATGACTGATGAGGTGTGAATGATGTTCTTGCTGAACTTCAAATTCACCTCCCAAGCCCAAAACCAGGCTTAACTTTATTAACACTCCCCAACAAGGCTCAAAAAGAATGCAACCTCCTCCAAACCAACTCTCGTGTCCCAGTTGTGATAAGCTAAAGCCTCGTTATCTCCAGTAAATACGCTTCTCAGTCCACAACAGTTCACAGCCACGAACGAACACAATTATGTGTCACCTCAGCCTTGTCCAACGGAAACGGCCTTCGCGCGCCAGGATTGATGCATGCTACCCAGTATGTACCTCTACATCTACATGTACATACACGAACTATTGTTTTCCTCGCGACTACATACCTTTTGCCTATATTCATGTAATCCTCGCGAAGACGTCACAAGAAATAGCAATGTGTTTGTTAGACAAATTGAGCAATTATCTCAGAGTAACTAGGCTGGATGTTGAAGATATTCTGAAACACATTTTATCAGCAAATGCAATCTATTATTGATCAATCGACGAGAAATATGAACCGTTTCGTATTTTGATGTTCGCCAATTCTCCGGATCCATCTTGCGTGACGTCACAACCTCGAATACGATAGAACGATATAATGAACGCAGAACTGCCTTCGTCTCACCCCCCCCCCCCCATCCGTCGTCAAGTGTTATCTTAACTGACGCACCCTAACGGAAATTTATTTGAATCAATAGGCTTATGAAACATTTCTAAGTAAAAGGATCTTAATTAGTGTCAAGAAAACAAAAGAAATGATTGCAATTATGAACCTTTTGCCAGTTGATGTTAACAGGAGCATATAAACTTTTGTCCCAAATAAAAAAAAAGAAAAAAAAACATATCTAATGCTGGAGTTACAAGAGCAAGAATATCATTGTACACATTCTAGATATTTTCTGTAATTTGATAGGTTTAGCAACAATGGTGTCGTGAACGAGCCAACAATATCAACATCAAAGTTCCCATTCCGTTCTTCTGGAATATTTTTCATTAAAATCTAAACAAATATTAATTCTATTGGACCGCTATCGTACGCCCCACTCCAGATAAACTTATAAAAAATTATTATTATATTATTACATTATTATTATTATATTCATTATTATTATTATTATTATATTGATTATTATTATTAATTATTATTTTATTATTATCATATTATTATTATTATTATTTTCATTATACGAGTATCATTATTTAACCCATCCACATAAAATGTGAACGAGTCAATATTAGGATTTTTTCCAAATGGAAAAAAAAAATAAAGAAATCCTCAATGCTTTAACTGATTGAAAATCCACTATTTACGTGCAAAATGGTCAATGTTACAAACTTATACTAAAACAGTTTTTGTTTAATTGAAAATAAATAAAACACTGAAAAAAACCCTAAATTATTATTATTACAAACACATCCCTTTCGGCCAAAACCGGCGGGGGGGGGGGGGGGGGCTTTGAGGGACGAAAGTCCGCGTTACCATCAATCGCAACGCGACGTTGCGCTCCCTACCACCCTTTCCGGCCAAACGGGGGGGGGGGGGCTTTGACATTGGACAAGGTCGCGTCCAGTCCAACGCGACGCGACGCAACCGTAAGCCGCAGCCACTTCCGGCAAAGCCCAGGCCGCCCGAGACTAACTACTGAGGTTCAGGACGCGCGGACTGCTCTGATGTCAAAGCGCTCTCCTTTCAAAACAGCTCCCCATCTTCAAGACGAATTTGGAAATGTCACCGGCAAAAATCTTAGCCTTTCGACCGTCAAAAGACGACTCGCCGATGCGGGTCTACATGGGCGCGTCGCCCGACCTAAGCCCATGCTTTCGGACAAAAACCGGATGAAGCGCGTGGATTTTGCTCGTGAACATGGATCATGGAGCGCTGATTTGTGGGGAAAAGTGCTTTGGTCAGATGAGAAGCGTTTCAATCTCTTCCAGTCTGATGGTCCAACATACGTCCGAAGACCGGATGGGATGGCTCTTCGACCTTGGTACATCAAACCGACAGTCTCGCATGGCGGTGGTGGAATCATGGTCTGGGGATGTTTCTGTAGGTCGGGAGTCGGTGAGTTGGTCTGGTTACGAGAGAACATAAATCGACATGTATACCTCGACATTCTTCAGAATGCTATGTTGCCTTCTGCCCATAGTCTTCTAGGCAGCGATTTTGTCTTCCAGCACGACAATGCCCCCAGTCATACTGCTGGCATAGTCCGTGATTGTATGGCAAATCCAACAGTACCCAATTTGAGCTGGAGAATGCCGGGTATCGTGGGATTTTCGGACTCTCTCATGGCCAGCTCAATCTCCGGATCCCAGTCCTATAGAGAATCTGTGGAGTCACATCAAGCATGAGCGTGAGTCCCAATGCAAGCTGGGATTTAGGCCTTATCCTACTAATTTCTCTGACTTATTCTATCAAGTCAAATCGATCTGGGAATCAATTCCAGCTTCCCGATTGAAGAAACTAGTGGATTCTATGCCCAGACGGTTGCAAGACGTTATGGCCGCAGGAGGAACTTCTATACACTATTAAACAACCTCTGATTTTGTTGCTGTAAGTTCACTGTGCTGTTTTCATCGATTATTTTCCTCTCGATTAGAATCATTTGTTTCGCTGTTTGTTTTGGTCATCAGCGCCTAACCAGTGAGAGTAACAACCAGCTTCAACTGTGACTAACTTAGTGCTGCACCACATCACAGTCAGCCAAGACCACCAAGTCCAGGGCCAGGTCAATTGGCCTATAACCAAACGGCTCTTTTCAGAACCAACAACTCTTCTAGAGAGAAATTCAATAGAGTCTACTCTACCTTCCATTCATACAATTATTGTGAGTTATTTCTAGGTTAGATCTACTGCAAAAGATTAGTCTTTCGGACTAACGTTAGACCTAACAAAACAGGTTAGAATAGATTAACAGAATAACGTTAGGCCGGGTTGTGGGGGGGGGGGGAACTAAAATTAATAATAGTGCAAATTTACTTGTAACTGAGAATGATATCTATTGTTAAAACAGACGGAAATGGAGATATCGTTAGACCTAACTGTTAGTAATTTAGACAATTAAAAAAATAATCCCCTCTTACGTTAGAACTAAAAAGGGAAGAAATCAGACAAATAGATTTAAATCTATTCTAATAATTCAATTACAATTTTAGTAGAATTTAAAGTCGTTGATGAACATAATAAATTCGTAAATCTAATACAACGTTAGACCTGAATTGGAATCTGACTTTATATATAACGTTAGACTTCTATCTAACGTTAGACTATTAGATCTTGAATAGTGCTTCAAATTTTCAATGGAAATATAACCTAGTCCACCGGGATGGTGGAAGAGCGGTCACAAATTATAGATAATGCAGGTAGACTTACATTAATTAATATCCTGCTGGACAATCTAATGGGAGAAAACTGGACTGGAAAATCCACTTCATTATCAATTTGAATTGCTTCTTTCTCCACAGTTAAAATTCTTTTTCTAATGTTATACCATAACAAAAAATATCAAAGAAGTTTTAACGTTACATTTTGTTGTTAGATCTAACTTAGCTGAGATTATTTT